>JAUMHR010000055.1:5081508-5094418 GCA_032361145.1 Enteromius fasciolatus
CTTTGTAGAGCTCTATTCCAGAACATTCTTGTTCTGCATTAAATGTTTGGTACAACTTTTAAATTCACACTGCTACAGTGTCAACACTGTGTTCATTTCAATGCTCTTGTGATGTTACTTCTTGGTTCACACAGGGCTGTCAGGATTTGTGGTACATACTGCCTTGAGCAACTAAACTCCAGGTGGATTGTTTCTGTAATAAGTGTACTGCAAGTCGCTTTGGATAAAAGCATCAGCTTAATGACTAATTACATACAAGGGAAATAACATTTTCCTGGTTATGTTCCCTTGGTGACCCCTCTAAGTGATAGCTGAACTTCTGACTTCATGTGCTTAAACTGGCAGCTACTCAAAGGTATTGTGAGCTTGTTATTAGCAACAACTACACAAAAAAAGAGAAAGGGGCACTATGATTTCCCAAACCCCACTAAATCTCTTTAAAAGGACACAAAGTGAGGGATCCAGAGAGAGCTATAAAATGTTTACCTCTCCCCAGAGTCCCTCTCTCCTGCCTACATACACTCTTTACTCATAAAACCAGTCTTACACATCTGTCTAAACTAGATGCCTCTGTTTCTTTTCTTTTTTCTTCTTTTCTTTTCTTTTCTTTTCTTTTCTTTTCTTTTCTTTTCTTTTTTTTTCTTAACTCTTAACTCCATAAGATATTGTAATGGAATGAAAGGAAGTGGAATTCAGAATTGAAGAATAGAAGTACAGAGAAATCAAACAAGCATTCTATAATGTGGAAATATAAATCAAATTATATATATATATATATACACATACACACAAAACATACACACACAACAACCATTCAAATATATGAGGTCAATGAGACGTTTTTAAAATAGAAAAAATAAAGTTGTTAAATATTTAATTATAAAATATAATGTTACAAAAGATCTATAATGAATTGACATAATCTTTTAAAATTATTTTTTTTTTTTAATCTCATCTGAAAGCTGAATAAATAAAAAATAAATAAAATGAATAAATAAAAAAAAATTAGGACTGATATATTTAAGGTAGGAAATGTACAAATATCTTCATGGAACATGATCTTTACTTAATATTCTAAAATAATTTATCATTTTGACCCATACAATATATTTTTGGCTTTTGCTACATATATATATAGGCCTACTGTGTATATATACATATTTATATTAGAATAATTAATTTCTGAAGGAAGTGACATTGTAGACTAGAGAAATAACTGCTGTTGCAAATACAGTTTTGCTCTCACAGAAATAAATTAATTGTAATATAACAATATACATAACTATAATTAAAACATATAAAAACATAGAAAGAGAAATTGTAATAATATTACTGTTTTTTACTATATTTCAGATCAAATAAATTTAGCAATGGTGAGCAATTGTTTTTTTAATATAATGACAGACGGCAACCTGTAGAACTATTTTGAGACAGAACACACTTCATGTCTGCCACTGGTTGATTAAACCAATAGCTTTGCGTTAAGGTGATTGGGGTGCTCAATCAAACAAAACAATTTATGAAGCTGCTTGTTTGGATCCATTTAGGACCTATGGAAAGTGTACGACTATGGAACACTTCTCACATCTAATCTCACGATGTAATGAAGCATACGTGTGTGTGTTTGTCAGGATGTGAGGGACATAAGCAGATCACTCTGCCGTGAAGCAACACATTGATCAGTGTGTCAGGCCTGGGGGAAAGGTTAAGCTGCGTGGCGCTGCCCTCCGCTCCTGAGTGTGCCTGCCGGTCTTATCAGGATGTGAAAGAGCAGGAAAGGGCAGATGATTCCCAGGACAGCATCTGACCTTCACTAATCCAACAACCTCACTCTTCTGCTATAATTAAAATAAAGGAAGTTGAGGCGGCGCTTTCTCGAACAAAAGACAAGACAGGCGAGAGTGTGTGTAGGAGACTCACCTGGGCAGAGGGAGTGCAAACACTTACAGAGATACACTCATTGAGAAAAATGCTGAGTTGTAGCTGCTTTGAATAGTACATTGGTTCCTATATGCTGAGCCAGGTTGTTATAAATACTATATATAACCTTGTGTTTCAAAAACAGTGTCCAAGTGTGTGTTTGTATTACTTTATAACATGTGGATGTTTTCCCCAAAAATATAATACACTGTATTTCACTGGTGCATTTAAACATTAAGCAATCTGTTAGAACAGCCAAAGGCATATCATAATTTCTAATGAATATTTTCTTTCCACCAAAAAATGCAGATTTACTATATGGATACTCACTGGGTCTTGGTTCATTTGGACAATGAGTTGTTTGATGGCATGTAGAGTGGGATGGGCCCATGGGGAAGGGTCCTGCCAATGACGGTTCAGATCGAAGCCCATTAGAGAACACCTCAAATAAAAGCAAACACATGAACAATTTAACTCAATAAGACAATGATAAGACACCAATACCTTCATCTTTTATTTAGCAGACCACACATAGTGCAGAAATCTGTGCAAAGCGATAATATTAACATATTTGATGTTTAATAAGTAATTATGAAGAGAGTTTGGACCAATGAGATTCCATGTGGGTGTGGCTGTGACACCGCAATCATTTATGTTATTTACTATTGGGTTTGAACATCACAGAAAAGCTCAAAGTGAGATCCTCACATATTCTGTGGTCAGACCTGCAGAATAATCACACAGATGAGCAGCAGGCTCATGCAGTATATTGTGGGATTGACAGCGGAGAGGTGTAAGCATCGAAGAGCTGTGACATATTCAACATTATGCAAACGAGAGGTAAAAAAACCCATCAAATTACGGAGGATGAGTGCTGTGGCTTCTATCATAAACATTTCAAAATCAGTAGATTTGCATTCATTAAGGTTCTGGTTGGTTCATGTACCTAAATTACATTAACATTGCTAATTTTAATTCAGATTTAAAAGTTTAAACATTTCATTGTGGCTATACTATAATCATTTATATGCAATAGCTTAACTAACATATTTTTTAGTAAGAGTAGGCTACACACCCTCAGGACATCCAAGAAGTAGACGAGTTTAGTTGTTCATTGTAACAGATTTGGAAAAATGACATAACTTTCACACCAAATGGATTCACTACAGTGAATGGGTGCTGCTGGAATGAGAGTTTAAGGGTTCGTCTGATTGAAACGTCACAGTAATCCATACAAGTCCTGTAAATCCAGTCACTTTTAACCTTAAACCACTGTTTTTGGACAACATGCAAATCCACAATCCATTATTGTGATGTTTTATCGCCTCTCATTCAGACGGCCCATTTACTGCAGAGGATCCACTGGTGAGCAAGTGATGTAATGCTACATTTATCCAAATCTGATGAACAGACCAACTCATCTACACAAAGGTTGAGTATATTTTCAGAAGAGTCTCATTTTTGGGTGAACAATTCCTTTAAAAGCATGACACGCACTTAAGACAACCATAAAGTTCTACATTTACAGACAGAAAGTGGTGTCTGGTGTTTTGGGCAATATTAAGCCTTTCCTTCTTCCACACCGTTGGACATGTACAGGTCTCTGTTTGTTATTTTCCTTTCCCCGAGGCAGTGGACTGATGTGAGGAATGGACAGATGCCTGAGTCCCTGCTGCTGTCCAGCTGAGACTCTGTGACTGTGACTTTGAGCTGAACCTGTAGTCAATGCTGCAGCTCTCAGAACAACACTAATCCCCAGTCAGCAAGGATTGATCCCATGTCCCCTCCTGCATCTGCTTTCTCTCTCTCTCTCTCTCTCTCTCGACCAAAAAACTACTGATTCAGCAGCGAGAGAGAGATGGATCTGATCTCTAATTATGGACCTCAATGGCTCGCGTTGAGGCAGCATCGGTTAAAGTTGCTGTCGAGAGCACCTTTAAGGGTCAGCAGTGGCGTATGTCGTATGTCAGCCCTGTCACCACCATTGAACCATTGATCCGCCTCTGCAGCTCTGCAGTTCACGAGAGCTGTCACAAGGTGGCAGCCACTGACGCAGTTTCTGCGGGCCTATGGGAAAACACAGCGAGCCACTGATGTATTCAGAATGATCGCCACCATTATATAAAAGCCAATAATGGGATTGAAGACAACACCTGCCGTGCATGACCAACTGCAGCCCTAATGTAGAGAGGCCACTGCACACACACACACACACACACGTCTGGTCAGCTATCCCAGTAGGACTCTCCATAGGCGTAATGATTTTCATACTGTACAGACTATATATATTCTATTGCCCTACACCAACCCTACACCTAACATAGCCGTTACAGGAAACTTTTTTTAATGTAATTTATTACTGTGATACGAAAGCTGAATTTCAAAGCAGAATTTAATCAAATGATCCTAATATGCTGATTTGGTGATTAGGAAACATTTATTTTTATTATCATCAATGTTGAAAACAGCTGTGCTGGTTTATATTTTTGTGGAAACCATTATATATTTATTTCATGCTTCTTTAAGTTAAAGTTAAAAGAAAAGTATTTATTTGAAGCAGATTTTTTTTTGTAACAAGGTAAGTATTTACTGACACCTTTGAATTGCATCCTTGCTGAATAAAAGTAAATTAAAATTAATAAAACTGATTTGAAAAATGACCCATATTCATAATGTCAATGATGAAATTTAGTAAAATGTAATACATAAGTACCATTTATAAACTTTATAATATACAGTTACATTTGCATTTATAATTACACTGTTGACCCATCCCTTGCACCTTAACCCAACCTTAAACCTACCCATACCACCAAACGTGTCCTTAATCTTACCCATATCCCACCCCGATAGCAGCAAAAGTGTTTTCCAATAAAATATGACCACAATAAGTACACTGTATGTATTTTTTAATATAAGTCTATAGTAGTTAAGGCCACCTAATAGAAAGTGTGCCAAAAAAATATTTTTTATATTATATATTTTATATATATGTGATACTGGAAACTATGCCTGTTGCAAAAACTACAGTGCAAATATAATATAATTAAAAAAATTATATTATGTGCAATTGTTTGTTTCAGCTGACCTGTAGTTTCCCAGGTACACGCCGTCAGGGTTGAGCATGGGAACGATCTTAAAGATCACATGATCACGCAGAACCTGAGCGATGGGATGCTGGCTTACGAGAAAGTCGATGGCACCTGCAGGAAAGACAAATACACACAATAAAGTATAACACTCGACATTCAAAAGAACTTCCTCATATCAAATCTAAAAAAGACAAAATAATAATTGGACAGCAAATGGCATTAAACATCAGCGAAGTATATCAGAGTCACACATCTCCAGTCAATACAAATGAAAAAAAACACATAACAGAAGAAAAAGAAAGAGATTTATACATCTGAGAAGCAAAGATCATACTAATTAGAGGAACAAAATATGAAAGAGACACAGACAGAGGATAGATGGAAAGAATGGCAGCGAGTGAGGCATGTCAATAGTGCCGGTCA
The DNA here is from genome assembly GCA_032361145.1 of Enteromius fasciolatus. Classification (NCBI taxonomy): domain Eukaryota; kingdom Metazoa; phylum Chordata; class Actinopteri; order Cypriniformes; family Cyprinidae; genus Enteromius; species Enteromius fasciolatus. The sequence goes on from JAUMHR010000055.1 coordinate 5,086,944, forward strand.
CCGGTTGTCCTTCCATTTGCCCTGTACTGAGAGCGAATAATTGACAGGTAAACAAGAAGCATAGAAAGAGAGAGCAGGAGTGTGTGTGTGAGAGAGGGCAGACCCCATCTCATTCCCCCATCTTCCTCAACCCCTCACCCACTCTGTCCTGCTCATTAGTACTAATGGAGGCATAACAAGCTCTCTAATTGAGTCAATGTGGCACAGAGGCAGGCCACACTGCTATGCTATCTAATTGCTTGAAGTTCCTATATTTATTCATGCATATCTGCATGTGTGTGTGTTATTAAGGTGGCAGGGCAGGTGACTTTGAAGCTTACTGACCGAACTTCAGTTAAGCGTAAAAGCCCTCTTCAGAATTACAACAAGGCTGAACTCAATAATTAGCTGCATGAAGATTTAGGCTGAGACCAACCACTATTAACCACATCAAATGACAGTACTAAATATAGACTAACTGTTTTGTTTTTTAGCGGATGACAGATGGCAGAAGTCATGCAGATATATACACAAATGTATACAAACAATACTATTTCATATTGGTAAGAAAAGCCTGATTGCCAACATCTAACACTATCACACAGCCCTTCCATTAAATATTTTTAATATTATAATTACCTGAGTATGTTACATTATTAAAATATTTACATGCGTGACATGACTATATATACACACAAATATAATGTTTCTTAAACACCAAATTATCAGAATAATTTATGAAGGATTATGTAACACAGAAACTGGATTAATAGCATTTCAAATTTAAATAAACATTTTAACATTATTATGAGTGGTTTATTACCATGTGGTTTCCAGGGTGTTGCTTTAGCTTAGCTTAATTAATTGATAACTCATTTTTGTCTAATGCATATTTTCATTTCAGGCTGATATTCAATTAGTTACAGCTGAAACCAAAACTAGCAGACCTCCTTCGCAGCATACTTTCTGTTGGAGACTCTCATTTTAGCATAATAAAAGATAGCCAATAATACTTTTATATTAAGCTTTGGAAACTTCTAACATAATCCACTTGTGAAAATACTGCATTGTACCATCATTTGTCAAGGACGTTTTCAAGAGAGCCATGTCTCTGTATTGTAACACAACCTGAAAGCAGACTTCTATAGAATTGATGTTATTGATGGTATTGCCTTTGAAATCTGGGCATTTTGTCAGACTGTTGTGTCAGCAAGCGTTGTGCTCCGTGACAGGTTCACCGGCTTTAAACAGATTTAGGAGTGATGCAGAGAAGGTTAGCTGACACTTCCTCTAATCTGCCGTACACTCCCTGACCTCCTGTTTTCCCGTTCATCCGTTGACCTTCACTCACAGCGGAGCGCAGAACTTAAAGTACAAAAGAAAAGCGTTCTCAGAGGCCCACCGAGGCCAACCGTCCTTAACGTTGGTCAGTGTTTTGTATTTCAGCAGATTACAAGATCTCAGGACATCATCTGTGTGTGTGTGTCGAGACGAGAAAAGGTCTTACCCTGACAGATGAAGGAAGCAGGTGATTCTCCAGGGTGAACGCGAGCTGTGATAAACACCACCCGCTTTTCTCGCTCTTGGTTCAGATGGGCTAAAACACACACACAAACGCAGAAAGGTTAGTCTCAGCAGGTAGGGGTCTTGGCAGGACAGTGTATGTGTGGTCAGGAGCCATATGTCTAGGCCCTGGAGTTTCAGACCTCAGACATGCAGCAGGAAACCCAGTATGACAGGACAGGAGTGATAGGAAATGTCAGAGCTAATGAAGACTCCACAGGAGGACAAAACACAAGGAGCTACTGATCGCAAGAGCAGCAGAAAAACATCTTGTGGCGGGCGATTGTACATGGCTCCTTAAGCGGCTACATCTTTTCAATTAAGACTTTAATATTAACCCATTTAATATTAAATTAATAAAAGCGCCCACTCTGAAGTCTCTATGATGAGGTCTAATGTCCTAGACCTCTTTCGATGTACGTTTATTGGATTTTTTCGGTTTTGTTGGATTGCTCAGAAAACTAATAGCACTGCTCTTTTCGATATGATTCATCATTTGACTGCAGGATGTCTTGTGCGCCAAAGTTGCTCGACAATACAGATGGTTTCCTTACATAACATGTACCACTAATTAGCATTTAAGACAAAATGTACTCAGTATTTACTAAAAGCAGAAGTTTATTATACATCCCCATCCGCTCAGACCGTTTATGTAAATTAAGCTGCAAAAATGGGTCATTCAGAAACAGCCATTAAAAGTTATTAAAGACAGTAAGAAATATACCAGTATGCAGAGGTTGGGCAATCATAATAGAGGTCGTTTATATATAGAACGCTTACAGTTATAGCAAATAGCCTGTTTAATTAAAAGGGTCAGAGATACAGGTAAAACGCTCATGTAAATCTAAACTGTTATAAGCTTTATAAGCAGTATTAGTGAATTTAAAAAGCATTTTGAAATCTGGCAGATAGAAATGTTAAGGTCACTGCGATCAAATTAATTCAGTATAATAACAACAACAATAATATTAATAGGACCTTAACAAAAATTCTAAAATGCTACAAAAATATGTACAAGAACCTTGTCTAAGAACGTCTTCTAATCTTGTTCTTAGTTCTTGGTAGATAGGATTTTAAGGTTACTGTGTTTTTAAACGAATTCCATGTTAGGTACTTCATCATGGATGCAATAATAACTCCTAGATCAGTTTCCAGATATTTCGTCCTTTTCTCCTCTTTGACAATCTCCAAAATGATACAGAGAGGAATTTAATGCAGCGTAAATCAAATCAGTCCCTCTTTGTGAGCGATGCCAGTTGGGGATGGAATGGGAATACCATTCAAGTTAATGAAAAGAAAGGCTGGACGAATGCGAAAGGACTGCCAACAAAAGCTCCTCTTTAAAAGTCAGATGTGCTTCCAGGCAGAGAAGCGAGCACATTTTAGTCTCAGAGCACTCCGTTCCTTAAGGCTGGATGCTGCAGGAACGTGTACGATGGGGAATTTGTTCGGCCTTCGCGGTTTCCTCTTATCGGTTTGTGCCGTGGGTTGTCGAAACAGGTAAGCCAGAAAGAACTTTTTCTAGCAAGGAAATCACATAATGACTACGAATTTACACCTGTAGGGAGATACACACACACACGCAGTATATAAGGGCTCTGTTATCCCTTTCTATTAGCAGACACATTGATAAAATACATTGAGTTTTTAAAGGACAGACACTGAGAACTAAAAATGCTAAATTGGTCTTTGTGCTAATATGGATGCTTCTATTCAATGCATAAGTAATGTATCAAGATGTAAAATGAACATGCACTGTCTTGGGTGTGTGTTTGTGTCAGAGGAATATCACAGAATTAATAAGGCACAAGCACACATGCGTACTGATGCCTCAGCAGTCTGAGGAATAACAGAACACAGGTCGATCCTCAAAGATATCCCCCTCACTTCCAGACTTGACCACCAATGAAACATTAAAATATCCAAATGCATTATTCAGCAGGCTCCTTGAATATTATATCCATCCATCACTAGCTGTAAAGACAAGCATGGCCTAATACATTATGTCTATGGTGACTCGGGCTCCCGTGGGGCCGTCTTTAAGTCTGTAAAGGATTGCGAAGGCTGAAGGGAAATTATTAGAACTGTACCTGAGATCATTGTGGCAGTTTTGCTCTTGAAGCAGTTTAAGGAAGCCTGTCGTCTCAAAGGTGGCTTTTACTAGTAGTAAGAGGAATTGGATTTATAAAAATCTACCGCGGTAACAACAGCTTCTGCCAAAGTACAGTTATTGCTACTACAAGAAAAATGTGGTAAATTCACCATCACTTTCATCATAAAAAGAAACGCTAGATTGTTCTAGTCCTGAATGCTGACTGGTCAATTCCAGGTAGATGCATTATTACATAATACCTCTATGAGGTTTTCAATATTTTTGATGCCGCTCCAAAACATGATCACAAAGTATATTTTAAAGTATATTTTAAAAAATACATAAAATATATATATAAAAGGTGACTACATATTATAAAACAAGACCCACTTTATACTGTAAATAAATTCTAAATAATAAATGTCAACTGGAAAATATTTCAGCAGAAACAGTAAAAATAAAATAAAATGTTAGAGACAATAAAATGTCTCTAAAATGTTCACTGGCCTGGCACCTTGTCTGATTTTAATGTGCCTAAAAACACTGTTTCAGTAATACCTATATTTACCAGCATGGTCATGCTTTTAAGGTCTAAATTTCGCTATTAACGAACCATTAACTATGGCTTTTGCCTTTAAAAACTCCTCTAATTTCCTGCTTATAAACAGTAACAGTAAGTTTAGGTTTTGTGTAGGATTGGGAATGTAAAATATGGTCATATAAAATAAATGCTTTATATGTACTAATATGCGAATATTAGGCATGCAAATAAGCAACTAGTTAATAGTAAGAACTGGTCCCTATAATAATTTAATTTATCCAATATAATATAGTATATTTGCTAACACTTTATTTTACAAGGACACCTTTAAATAAAGTGTAACCATACATTTATATGCACAATTTAAATCATATTTAAGAATATTATTATCATTAAATAATTTAATATGCACTTATATTATGACATTACATAAATTATATTATGTAAATATTACAGTAGTATTATTATACAGTATTATTGGTATAAAATTGTATGCTGGTGGAAACCATTGCCTCCATACCGAGTAACGGGGTAGGGTAGTTTCCATCCTTTTCATAGTCGTTGCAGAGGGTGTAGCAAAAAACCCCACTGCAGCGAACAGATGATTATATGTCATGTAAAGCAACTGTTACCACATGGATGCACGCCACACACACACACACACCGCCCTCCCACGGGACTGCCTTGTCTTGTATGGCCGGTCAATAATATATCACGGCCTCTCTTGCTGTGTCCTAAACGACTCCGGTGATCGTTGAGCTCATTGCTATGTACACAAGCCTAATATCTTATTGATCTCATCTGGGTTTGTGCTGAGCTGCAGGAAACGCTGATTGCCGCTATGCTACGTTCACCCATATATATTCTAATCTTTTTCCTGGGGGCCTGAAAACACTTCAGCATGGGCTGCAATCATAAAACATTCGTCGAATTTTACAGGAAAATTTCTCTCACCGCCTCTCTCCACCTCTCTGTCCTTCACAGAGATGGATGGCTTTGCCATTCAGAAGTCTCGGTGGAAAGGCTCGGGCGTTTGCTGGAAATGTGAGCGCTTGCGTTTCAGCAGGCGCTGGGTGTGCGGCTCCATCAGTTATAAATCCCACCTCGGGCCCGACCTGCCGCAAACAAACCAGTGGATGTAAAACAATGCAGCAGCCTCGAGGCAAACGCTACACTTGGACGTGCGGGACAGATGGGCCGAACCCGTGCCTATAGACCTCCCTCACCATTAAAGCAAACAGCCCTGAAACATTCATTACGAGTCACTTGCAGCCATTCCATACGGTTCTTTTCTGAATTAATACTCTGTAAGATGTATTTTTAATGTTCATTTGCGTCAGTGTTTTTATCAGTGTTTTCCAGAGGGCCCGCAGCTTAGCAGAGAGCAAACGTTTATCTTTATGTTGAGAGCTGCTGCGTGAGCTCTCTTTCTTTTCATTTCTCTCAAAACGCAACACATGTCGGACTTGGAATCCTTTGAACTGTAGGTGGTGCTAAAGATCAACAACAGGAGTTAAATTCACCACCTCCAACCCTGCACAAAAGGCAGAAAAAACTCTTATGAAACAAGACAAATGTGCTTTAGCAATCGGCAAAGTTTTTTTTTCCTTGCGCGTTTCGCTGCATCAGTGCTTTTCTTACACTCTGTTTTCCTTTGACACCCGTCAGGCGTCCTGATGCCTTAATGTATGAACGTTACCTTGACCGATTTCATAACCTCGCCTCTCCCGTTTACCTATAAGAACCTGGTGGGACATAAACAAGCGCTCTTTCCTATAGACGAGACATGCTCCCAATTAGACCATAAAGCACCAGTAATGGGCTGACTCTTTTAAAAGGACTCCACAGGCCTGCTCTATATCTCCTTTAATGGTGCTGCTGGCCTGGTAGCGATGGGAATCCCTCATCTCAAAGAAGATCCCACCACTCCAAATCATATGAAAGGTCAACAGCCCCGCACGGCTTCTTCTACTGCTCCCCACTTTCATTAGGAAAGGAATGAAAGGAGGAGGGGAAAATGAAAACGAGAACGGAGAGAAATTTTATGTTGACAACCTTGGCTGAGACAACTACCTTAGCATATTTCTCACCTGAGAGCCCCACGTTACCGCCCGACGGGAGGAAAATCAAAAATTAAACGCGAGTGTATTATGATCAGGTGTGATAAATATGTAAATGGCGTCAAAAGAAGAGAAGTGTCTTTGACAAAAAGTGAAAAATCTAATGGATTTTGAAGGTTATGCAGATTGTGCAGTTCGGCTTTTCTCCTGCGGTCGACGTGCCACTTTTAATGCAAGCTGATAAGACATGAAAAGGGCCCTGACGTAACACAATTACCTGGGATCTTTAAGAGAGCTGGAACCTGAGCAGATCAAATTCAGCAGAAATGGCAGCTTTGCTCTGTTCAAGACAGGCCGAGTAAGTTTCATCACGCCAGCCTGAGATAGATGACTCAAACATGACAGGCTGCATTTATTTCTGCTGTGCACTTTCTGTTGGGTCATAGTTCAGATCTACGGCTCAATAACCACATGCCCTCCATTATTATTAGCATTACTATAATGACATGCAGAAACATACAGTGGAGTCTGAAAGTCTGAAAACACCAGTGAAAATGTACTCTAAATTAATACAATTTCTATCATCTTGTACCATTGTACTATAATAGTTTTCTGGACATGATGGCGCTGTGGTAAAATAATGCTTTTTGAATATGAACAATTTATGAAAACAATATGGACATCATACTTTCTATTATACATTTCCAAAACAACAAAAAAAATAAGATAAATGAAGATAGATAAATAGAAAATGAATTAAAAATATATACATATAAATCTTAAAGAAATTTATGTATGCATGTATATAAATATATATACATACATACATAAATGTCTTTAATTTTGGTATTTCTCCACACACACACACACACACACACACACAGTAAGCAAGAATTTTGGTCATTAAAGAAGTTTCTTATGCTCATTTATTTGATCAAAAATACAGAAAAAAAATAAAAATATTATTTATTGTTGCAAAATATTATTTCAATTTTACTACTGTTGCCGAGAGAGCTCAACATGCTGCAAACTTAAGAAAACACATGCAAACAGCTAATTCTCACAACACAACCAAACACAGAGAGGCGCTACAAACACACGAACGCGCTGCATACAGCACTGACCACAACGGAAATGTTTTAGGGTGACCTCAAAAAGTGACCAACCCATCTGGGACCTGATTATTTGTTCCGTGGCTTTTGGTCAGAGCAGAGGTGTTGTCGCTGAACTAAAAGGTGAG
>JAUMHR010000055.1:5100907-5120547 GCA_032361145.1 Enteromius fasciolatus
TTAAAAGAAAAAATAACAAGAACCGTACCGAACCGAAAACCGTGACCCTAAAACCGCAATACGAACCGAACCGTGGGATTTGTGAACCGTGCCACCCCTAGTAATACCCATGTCATACCAATGTCATTATACAAATTTGTGTCCTCATAAACCACGTAAACATGCGCACACACACTTAAATAGTTTCCCACAAATTAAGATAATTCATATTACTTTTTTGGCCAAATTCACATGGTCTGTACCACACATTTTTCAAGACGCTTTTAAAGGTGCTTTAAAAAGTAGTAAATGCACACTTTAAAAAAGCTGCTATAGACTCCATCCATTTTTTTTTTGTTTGTTTGTTGAGGCGTGCTGACTGCAGACTTACAAAAACATGACAATGGCTTTTCAAGCTTACTGCTCGAGTTGTTTCCTCTTTCTATGTTAGACTCTCTCTGTATCTCTGGGAGGCCAATCAAGGCCACTTCTGTCGGCTCTCGTCATCCCCTTTACTGACGCCTTTGTGGCTACGGCCAGATCCCTTCCTGCCTGCCAAGCTATCAACACCTCTCTCACCCAACTCTTGTAACACACACACCCTCGCACACTAAAATACATACACGGCCCACCACTCAAAGAGTCTCAAGTGATTCAAAACAAAACCCTCAGACCGCAGTTATTAAGCACCGACTTTAGTGAGCGTAACTCCCAGCTGCCTTTAATCCCTCCACAGGGGTGACATCCAAAGAGCCAGTATTCATGTCCAACAACGCTGGCAAAACCAACCTGGAGACTTTTAAAGCACCCAGGCTCAGTCTTGGTAACCATTCTCTCGTGGGAACGGGCACGAAAAGGCTTACAGCAGAACAAGGAAGGATCTTCAGATCTGAGATTTGAAATAACTCTATATTAGTTTGGTTTCTTGCCATTTGTACTCAGTTCTCGCACAGTGAGGTCTCTTCATCTCATGGCAAAGACTAGTCTCAAAAGAGCTCTAGCAAATGAAGGTTCTTTGGCCCAATATGAAGCTTTTGTATTTTCCTTTTCAGCCACGAAAAACCATCTCTTCAGTCCTCACAGAGCATCGCCGATCTCAGGAAATGAAAGTTCACTTCCTCACACTGAGGCTCGACACTTTTTTTTTGTGACTTTTGTCCACTTGAACCGTCAGAGAAACACAGGTGAACCTTGAGAATACTAATCACCAGGGCTCTGAAATTGTAATACTTGCCACACACACACACACACACACAAAAGAGTGTGTGCACACGTGTATACCAGTGATTGTGGCATTGAGTACGGAATAATTCATCATGTCTAATTAATTATTCAGAGTAAAGGGGGAAGGTCTCATCTCGGTACAAAACTTTTAAAGCAGTTAAAAAAGCGAAGACGGGCAGAGACAAACTCCAGCAGTCTTCCTCAGCTGGTGTGTTTGAAGATCTGCTTGCTTCGCTACATTCACAATGGCTCTTTAAATCACACGTGATTACCATTTAAATAAAACAGCATGCTAATTAGCTGCCGGCCACTTCTTATGGAGTGCTTCACTATTATAAGGCCACTAAAATAGATTTCCTTTTTAATGCCTGGACACTCAAAAGGCCAAACAATGCATCCTAAAAAGGAACCAGTTGTTTTATCAAGCAGTTTATTTAATGACTGCAAACAAGGGAGATGAATGCAATCACATGCCTCACTTATAGAAGGGTGTCGTTCATATTAGCTGCATGTAACTCTATAATATAGCAGCTCTTCCTGAATGTCAACCTACCTCTGAATAAAAAAAAAAAAAAAAAGTAATAATAACTCATGCTACGGACCACAGGCCAAACGCTGAGAGCTGTTACGGAAACAACAATCTGAACATTTTCATTAAGAGAATTTGTTTTTGTTTACTCTGCCATAATCCTTCATCTGCAAGAGGCAAGCTGTCACTCATAATTTTGGCAAAATCTAAGTCTATGAATATTTCATTGGCATCGATTGCTCAAAGCCAATAAACTATTGTACAAATTGCCTTTGGTTCAGTTTCTTAGCCTTGGCGCAAAGGAGCTGTCTGCCAGTACTGTGCGATCTACTATCTCCAAATAATGTCGACTAAAAGGAACAGTTCACTTACACCACTTCCTTTTACAAAGCTATTGGATGGCTAGATTTTGCAAAAAGAATGCAACAACTCAACATATTTAACAGATAGATAAATATTTGGACATAATATACTGATTTGAGTTATACGGGTGATACAGAGGTTATGACGGTACTCAAAACAGAATACTATTTGGCAAAAAAGAATGTATCGGCCTAGCGATAATACACACACAAACACATCAGTCGGTCAATAAAAAAATAAAAATAAAAATACAGAAGTCACTTGGGTCATGCTCACGGAGATTTATAACTGAGATGCAAGATAAGTCCATGATGTCCCTGACTGTCATATATTATTCATTATTCAAAGCTGTGTACAAAATAGAGGATGATAAACTGTCAGCCGGTTAGTTAAAAGTTTATAAATTTGTACATATGATAAAATGCCATAGATGTGTTACCCTTAAACTGTTCGTCTAAATGTTATTCTAGACAGAACATCTTGTCTAGCTTTCATACCGTGATATGACTACTGATGTCATCATACGAAGAAGACAATTTAACACTTTTAGAGGAGACTGTCTGGCTAGTATAAGAGAAAGAAAGGCTGAGAGAAAAGAAAGAAACAATGAGATGAATACTAAGCAGCTCTGATGATTAGAAGTGTTGCTAAGAGCAGCTCTGTGACAGTGACATTGGCCGTCAATGTCAGACGACTCCGCCGCGCCTCGGCAAAGAGCTCCATTTTGAGCCATAATTAGCTTAAACATTCCCAGTATGAAAAATTCATGATAGCTTTGGATTTTTTAATTGCGGGAGCATTCTGCGTTAATCGAAGTCATTTAGAGAGCCTTCTGCTTGACACGCGGAGGAGAGGAAAATAAATCAGACGTCTGACTCTCTCAGCCAGTTAACCCGTTTCTTCTGCGGCGCGCTGTTTATTTTAATAGGGCCCGATCTGACACAGTTCTGGTCCACACAAATCAATCAAATGCTGTCAGCGTGATACTGAAACATAAGAGGAGGCACCAGTGCAACAGGCCATCTCAACCATTGACATGAAGCACTGTGGACATCGCACTCCATGTTTTCGGGAGATAAGCACAGCTTGAAAAAAAGATCCCATTGTTAAAATAGACTTCTTGCTGCATTATTTCTATGCTTAAAGGTAAAGTGCACAGTTTCTAGACATTAAGATATTAAGAGTTTCAGACAAGTTTCCCTTGAACACTCCTTTTATATGCCTCCCACTCCACACCATTTGTTGAGCCAATTTTGCTTTGGACCGCTCAAAATCAGAGCAACGTTATATTTTTGTGATGTTTTGAAAGAAAATATAGAAATGGCTTACTTATAGTGTGAACACTGTAATGCTAAAGTATTTTAACAGTTATAAATTCGGACAGATGCTTTGAAGCTTCAAACAGGAGGAAAAACTACTCCATGCAAGTATTTATAAAAGCAGCTAGTAATGACCACATTACTTCATTTATATCAGCAAGATGGAGAAATAAATCAGGAAATCATCAGATTCATCAAGGAACTGTAAAGACTGATGAACTGAATCAAATGATTTATTGCAAAGATCCAACTCCAATGAACAATTCATTCACAAAATGGGCTCATGAACATGCCAAGCTACGCATTTACTGAGATACTTTAATAATATTGAGATTTTCAGAATGTTAATTTTGTTCTGTTCCTCCTAAAAAAACAAACAAACAAAAAAAATGTTTCAGAAGACAAACATGATGCATGAGCCATAGGTACTAGACATACTTTGATTATTGTTTTTGTCATTTTAAGGCTTAAAAGCCCTATTCCTTGGGTTATAAAAAGTGTTTAATGAAAACAAATAAGGTTTGGAGCAACATATATCATTGTAAATAATGTCAGAATTCCTTTTTGGGTGAACTATATGGCTCATGATACGCTGGGCAACTTTAAGAAATGCTGCCATAAACTGTCAACCAGGTGAGATGCATGGCCCAAGACTTATCTAAATTATCCAGTTTTGAACCAATTTGTTACCCATTCTTGATCGAAAAGTGCACAAAAAACATTGTTCATAAAGTTGCCCAGTGTATCATGAGCCTATCTTTAAGAAGCTTAGAAACTAAAGCCAGAAGCCATTATAGCAAAGTCTATTTCTCATCACCAGAAAAGAACACAAAGACTCGATTGGCCATGTAAAAAGAAGATCAGTGTGCGATTTGTCCTTGTCTCCACTTCTCCTTCCCTCTCTGAAGTATTGTTCAACGTTTTTCAGGTTGAGGGCTGGACCGAATCAATGTCCATGCATCAATATATCACAGCCATAAAAAACAATTTACCTAGAGCAAGATCTCGCCCATTGATTTGTTTCTGTGCTATGGAGAGCTGTGTGCATAGGTTAATAGCATTTACAGAGGAACGTACGACCTTCCTCAAAAATAATGGTCAGGAAAAATCAAAACGCAATAAAGTAAAATGTAATACGTTACTTTTACATGTTCACTCTAGTGACAGAGGGGAAAAAAAATTAATTGATCGTTCCTAGTGTTTGAGGGAACTTTGGTTTTGGGGTGCGGAAAATGTCAACCGGACGAGGACGCGTTTCACCGGGTCTTTCAACTGGAAAACTACATTTCATTCCCTCGAGGCTTTTATGTTCATGTTTCATGTATATCAAAAAGCAAGAGCGGGCGCACACGTGAACTGTCACTGATATTGTGCCTTATGCTTCATTGTATTAAATGCTCTGCTGGTTTTGACGCACACGAAGCACGAAGCACTCTTGCAAAGCTCGCCCGGTTTCATTATCATCACTTGTGGAATTCTAAACAGCCGCCCGAATGTTCGATTCATCCCCACATATTTCCAATTCTAAACCGCCTCCATCACTCCGGCTCCTATTCGGTGACAGCGTTTGTCCCACCGGCCGCTCCCGCTGCTAAAGGATGACGAGTGGAGTGCCGAGCTGCAGGTAAAGGATGATGTGTGAAGCCCTGCTGCTGACGGCAGCGTCTCTGTGACAGCACATCAATGAAGGCCGTGATGGACGTCGGGCTGGAAGCGGGCCCTGATTAAAGAGCCCCACGCCCAGCAGCGCATCTGCCGCCCGTCCCCAGTCTGCTGTCACCGTGGCTGGATACAATAAAATAGCGCTCAGGGTCATCGGGGTTTTCAGTGATGTGACAACAAGCACATTTCACAAGTGCCAATCAAACTTGTCTCTCTCAGCCCCGCCCTCATCTCTTGCTTTTCTATCTTCCTCCCTCATCTCCCCGCCCACTACCATACTCACACAGATATATCAGACGGAAATGCAGCAGGGATTTAGTAATAAGCCCATATCAATTAGCTATTAATGGAAAGGAATACAAACTATATGAAAAAACAAATGTCTTTGAAACTATTTTAACTCAGAAATTGATGAGTTGCAAATAAATACAAACGAACAGCCAGTAACACTGAATTAAACATGAAGGACGATCTCAAACGTACATAAATATTAATGTATCTTTTTAAAAAAAAGTGTAGGATATAGACTTTTTGCAATATAGAATAGAAATCCTGTCAAAAGATTTTCACTGTTGTCACATAAACTTATTTTTAATTATAAGTCAGCTGCAACTTGTTTTCATTGGTTTGAAAAGTCATTTTGCATTTTTAATCCACTTCTGGGTAAAAATGTTTTAATTGTTTACAGCATGCTAATTAGTCAATGAAGTGATGCTAAAACAGTGTTGTTAGTGAAAAATCAGCAACTGTAACGAAGCATAAATACTTTAAAATATTCAGAAAACCTAAATTAAAATATATATATATATATAATAAAGTAAGTTGAAATGAAATTATTAAAACAGAAAATAAGCTACAAAAATGAGAATAGCATAAAATTACTTAAAACAACAAGAAAAACAATTAAGAGCTTATTCAAACTATAATAAACAATATAACAAATAATAAAGTACTGGTTAAAAACCTTGTGTCTGTTTTATTTGTTGCACTAGCATGTGGAATGGTTTCATGAATGCATAAATACAACTAAGAAAGAAAAAAAAAAAAAATAGTAGTAGGACATGCGAGTTTGAATAAGCCATACCAGGTCTCAGTCCCATTTCCCTTTCTTTTTCCATAACTCCCTGTCCACTCCGAGCTGACAGAACACTCAAAACTCAAATCGAACCTAAAGATGAACGCACTTTAAAACACACTGAGAGTTTTCTGTACTTTTTCTTCTAGAGGGTGAAAAATCCAATGCAATGAAATAGAGGGAATTGGAGCAAGTCTCTCTGCAGTGAACACACGTCCCCGCATGTGCTGGCCCTGACGCCCAGCTCAATCCATCATTACTACACTAAATCATCTCTCTGTCAATAACACCACTGCAAAATATTACAGTCATGTGGATACTGTTATTTTTAATGACATTCAGCAGTCCCCTTGGGCTGATGGAGCGAGTGAGAAATACAGAGAGGGAGAGAGACTGCATAGGTAGGCAATAACATTTGGCAGAAAAGTGCTTAGCAGCTTGAAAAGAGTCAAGAGCGAGTGAGCAGTGGATGTGTTAAATACTAAAAGAAGACTGTTATCTCCGTGACAGATAATTGCTAGTTTGTTCAGTGGAAAAATGTTTAAAGCATCTATGAAAGATCTTCTGGGAAAACAGGAAGGGGAAAAATTTTCAGCGAGCTGGCGAATCCAACTCCATCGTCTTATTGCTCATTTAATATTAGAATGGGTTTTTGACACTCTCATTTATTACAAGATCTCAATGCAACCTGGACTCCTGAGTGTGTGTGGTCTGATATCAATGTCACGCCTCCTCAATAACTCAGACAGGGCAGTGTGCTTATCTTTCTTTGACACTCAGATCAATCTTGCGTTTAATCCTGAACCCATTCGCTGTCTTTCTCACCTCAACTCCACACATCAAACACAAACATCACATCCCTCCTGCGAATGTGCGTGTCTGTGTCCAATCGAGTCAAGGACACAGGATGGGGGTGGCTGATCTTCCACAACCCACATTATACACTTCGTATAGGTAGTACGCGGTGTTGGCTGATGAATTTTCATAGAATTATAGTGTCAATGGAGTGATATGCTGCAAATACATATGAATATACAGTGAATTCAAATTCTACGTGCTTTGGTTTCAGATTGTCTATTATATTTTTTTTATGTAAACAAGGAAGCCAATATTACAAAATGTGTATAAATCACTTGTTTTCTGAAGAAACACTTCCCAACAGTGACACCAGCAGGTAGAGTTAAAGAGGAAGTATGCATCTCTCTTACCTCTTAACCTATTCAGTTTTAACAGACCACCTAAATTAAGTAAGGTGTACGTTTATTAAGGAGTATTTGAACAAATAGGGGTAAGTCATGTGAAAGAAGGCAACGCCTCCATTGCTATGTGATTGGATATATCTCCACAGCTGGAAAACGGCAGAGTTTAATTGAGTCTTGGAGTCGCAAAGTAAATGAATAAAGGAAAACAAACTAAACAGCCCCTACATCACTACATGTTTGGGAGGGTTTCAATAAAAATGATCCTTCCTCCTCCGAAAACAAACTTCAGCATATCCAGTTGTCAGACATGACTGGAACTTTAAAAGGAATGCTTTTATAGTCAGATAAAACTAAAGAAAGTTTTTCGCTCCAATCCCACGGATGGGTTTAGTACAAAAAAGGTAAAAAAATGTTCCCCATACTCATGGTTAAATATTCCGCTGGATATTTAGTGTTGTGGGCCTGTTTTTCTGCCAGAGGCGCTTGACATCTTGTTCAGATGTACGGCATCATGGATTCTATGAAAATACCAACAGATAAAAAATAAAATAAAATAAATAAATATATATTTATATATAAACCTTTTTAAAAAAGCTTTTGAAATGGCCGTCAATCCTCTGACCTGAACCCTGTATTAAAAGAGGGATGTGACCTGAAGAGAAGCAGCACCAACGTGTAGAGATTCTGTATGAAACAATGGTCTCTGATCTCTAAACAGGTGTTCTCCAAACTCTTCAGGTATTATAGGAGAAAACTTTAAAGGGTTGAGTTTTCTATAGTGTTGTTATCTTGGGAAAAGGATGTTGCAAATATTTGGTGTCAATAATTATGTTCAACAATTTTTTTTCACAGCTGCCTTTGCTCATATTTACCCAGGATGCCAATATTAGTGCAGGGCACTGTATAATATGTTTAAACGATTACTGCATTGAATTATTTTAATCTAGTAAATACAGAATGCTTAAAAACAGTGTTTCTTAAAGATCTCTCTTTGGTCACAAAGACTGCATTCTAAAATCTGATCAACTTATAAACAAAATATTATTTTGTGAAAATAAAAAAAAACAGCTCACACTGAGAGGGTTTGTTTGTAGAATAAAAGTCAGAATTTATTCTGTTGATCTGTACATTGAACAAGAGTACTCAGACTGCAGCACACACGCGCATACATACACACGCGCACACACACACACACACACACGTAACTGATGTTAACCAGCGAAACCAGCTGTGCACAGGTGAGGAGTGCAACAGGTTCACGTGGAAACATTTGATTTCACTTTCCATTGTCTTTCTATTCTTGTTCTCTGTTTGAGTCCCCGTGGAGTCAGACTCAAGGTGCAGTGAGGCCAAGTTTAGCTGAAATTAAGCTGGGTTCAGCCTAAAAACACAGTATGAAGAAAAAAAAAATCTCCACTGAGAGTCCTTTTAGTCCAGGCTTAGGCTTGTGTGCAAGTAAAGCAGACCTAACGTATGGGGAACAGGGGCTGTTGTGAGAAGGAAGATCCCACCGACAGCAGCCCTTGCTGACTCCATGGTAAAACCAATACTAACCAGTATGCGATCATATCAAAAGAAAATACCCACAACCACCCATTAACGCAGACCTGAAAGAGAGCATGTTCACAGTTATTTCATCCGACATTCTCCATCAGCGGCTTTACCGAAAAATATTGATTAATACATATATATTTTATATATATACACACACACATATATGTATATATATATATATATAGGTTTCTAGATATTTATTCAGCAGCAAGAATGAAGAGATGACAGACATGATAAAGACAAAAAGTTAAATGAAAAATGTTCAGATTTAAATGCAATACGATCGATTTCTGAACTCACTCTCTGGTCAAGAGGCCAGTTCATGAAGCCCATGACATATTCGCAAGACACAAAATCATCAAGAAGTGTTCGTTAACAAAATCACACAGTTTGCCTTCAGTTGTAACGTTACACGCTCTAAATGAATCAAATGTCTGTATTAATACAAAATGTCGTGGAAACATGTGACTGATTGTATTTTCGGGGACGGACTAATTTACGTTCTGCTGGGCGGCAGGCGCTCCAACACACCCGTATTTCTGAGACCGTTTTCTCTGAACTGAAATGCAAATTGGAGACTTTGTTCCCAAACAGTTCTTAACGACAACAACAACATCATCAACGGGTGTCTTTGGGAGGGAACCACTTTGGTAAGTTAAGAAAACCCCCTACAGTTAACTTACTGCAAAATATCACCACCACCACCAAAAGTAAGACTACCATGTTAGTTGCACTGTATTTCTACAGTGGGATTGACTTTCACATTAACTGCTGAGGACCACATTGCTGTGAGAGTCAACTGCCCAGTAATATTTAGGTAGATGGTTTGGATTATCAGGTTTCATACTCCAGTATCAGCATCAGGCTCGTACTGTACAGTAAAAACAAGGTTATATGGCCACAGAAAGATCCTGCTTGTACGGTTTTAATAGCCTGTAAATTTGGAACAGAGTATGTGAGGTAATTTGTTTGAGAGGTATGTCTTACTCGAAATATGACAATGAAATTTTTATGACATGCCCAATGCAATTCCTAAGATTCTTTTAGTCTGATGCTTTATTTTTATCCCAGAATTCCTGCTGCTACAAAATGAACACTAACCAGTTTAATTCATGCAAAGCGGAACGACCTCCAGAAAAGTAGAAAAATTAGCACCATCTGAGGTAAGTAACACAGATTAGACAACCCATGCCTGCTGTAGCACCATCAATGGGATAAAAATGTAATTACTGCAAGGAAATGCCATCTACTGCCACAGAAACATGAACACAGTTGTTTATGGCGTAAAATACGACATCTGAAATGAATCTATACCATACTGATATATATCTCTGAACGAGGTACGAGGGTGGCGAGACTGTATTAGGAACACAGACGATGGGCAGCAATGAGGTAGGACTGTGACTCTATATGCTTGTTTTCAGACTAAGAATAACCTGAACTTGTGTTTTTATCAAAAATACATTTCTTTCACTAGTAGAGCTGAGAATATTGGTTGTTAGATATGACTCAATCTGAGTAGGGTTATTGTAATCGTGAGCATGAAAAAAAAAAGAGTGCAACAGGAAGTTGCCTTTCTTGCTATAGCGGAATACTGGGCAGTTTGGGGGAATTGCTGTGACGTGTGGGGGCGGGTCCTCAGCATTTGATTGACAATCTCAGAATGTAGGTTAGTGAAGCAGGCCTAAGCAATACTAACTCATTTTTGGCATCATAAAGGAACAAAAAAAAACTTCAAATTGAACAATATAGCCATATCCATTATCTAAAGCTTAATGCTCTTTTGATACAAAACGGAAAACACCACAAATCAGAAAACGGAGATGTCGGCAGCACATCAACACCTTGTAAAATCCTATTTTTTCAGTAAAAATATAAACCAGCTGTTTCTTTCCTGTTGGCTTAGCTGTAGACCTTAGCAGGGGCCTTTTTTGTGCAAGTTCATATTCATAAGACTGATCACAAACTGTCTGTTGCTGAGAATCCACTTTGGCTTATTTATAACAGAACGACACAAACCTCCAACACACATTCAGATTGGACGAAACTCATGACACGACAAAGCGTCTCCTGGAACAACTAAGATGATATGTTGATCCCTCAAACGTGCTTTGCACCGGACTTCCAGAGGCACAGACCAGCTCAAACCTAAGCACCACTATTACACATCCACTGAAAGCATAGGCACCAGCCTCAACACAGTCTCCTAGAAGAGAAAAACACAGCCTCCGCGAGGCTATTGCTTCGCTTTTGTAGCCTTTTAGCCTATAAATACTGTACATGATTGTATTTAAAGTTGGATTTTCACTGATGGGATTCACTGGTTTGATCTCACAACTGAAGAAACTTTTAATTTTTAATTTTCCTCGGATCTGAACGCTGCTGTGCCCGAATTTAGTCTCGGCGCAGCTGCGAGGCAAAAGTAAAAGAAAGCAAAAAACACAACGCTGTAGTCTTTTTCAAGGCAACGATTCCACTACCAAATCTCCACATAAAAATTATGACCACATGGACAGATGATAAAGTAAGTCATTCAACCTTTGCACACCTAAAGCTGTCATTTTCCAGTATACCCGCACAGTACGTACGCTCATTATGGAACATCAAATATTCAATAAGTGTGGCAATACATATCACACAATACAGGAAATATCTACAGAAAAAAAGAAGAGGAGAAAGACATTCAGTGGAACAAAAGAACCTTATTACAATCTGTCCTCTCCCGTAATTACCTTGACATATTGGAGGTACGTCGCTGTAAGAAAGAAAAAAGGAATCGCTTTCACAGGCTCGAGAGAATGAGAAACAAATGGCTGCTAAACTGCTATTGAGTGGCAGAAAACTGACAGCTGATTTATGATTTCTCGTGAACGTTTTTTCACAAGCATTGTTAAATGTTTATGTTGACTTTTTTTCTTTTTTTTTAATTGGCTTGGGGAAATCAAACAAAGAAGCCAACATTGATGGATTTTTATACTTTTTTTCCCCTCCTTAGGATTAAAGTGCTATGTTGTCGAAGATGGACAATGACTTCCTCGGAACGGAAAGGCGGGAGACAGCTGCCTCTCGACGGAAATGACTCCAAATGAAATGATAGTCCATTTTAAATGACTCACAGTGAGGTGAAATTCATAAATTGAAGTTCTTGAAGCATCAAGATACCTGCGGTAAAAAATCCATGATAGTTTCAATTTAAGATATGGGTTTCTGTCATTAGAGATGATGTATTCGTGAAGAGCCCTGCATTCTTCGAGAAATATGAGTACCCAGGATCTACGTTAATAGCGAAACGTCACATATACACTGTAAAAGTAGAAATGATTAGAAACTATATATGAACCAGCCAAGATAAAGACAGAATTACAACATTGTCTGACTCGGTTTTGAACCAGAAGCTTAGTGAGATAAGGTGCAGCCTGGATGCAAATGACAAAATGTTCAAAAACATGAGAATATAATCCAAATATACACTGAAATTTTCTCCCCACTAATAAACGTACTTGATTTAAAAACAACAAAGAAAATAAAAAATAGGGAGGCTTTTGTGTGGCAGATCTGTGATCTGTTAATTCACAGTAAGCGATATGGCATCACAGTCAAGAACCCAAATCTGCAAGAGATTGTTACGCCGACAAGCCACATAGACTGTTTGTGATGAAAATAAAGATGACAAGGGGAGACAAAGGACTAAAGTGTGGATGGCATGGCTCATTGTAAGTTGTCACAATATCTTATTTCCTCCCCTAACGAGTGCGCCCTCTACAGGTGGCCGGAGCAGAGACCCTGCGGTTGGTGCGACCAGAAGAATGAGGCTAATGTGTAACTCTCAAGCACTGCTGACAGTTTTACCCCACATATGCACACGGTGCCTGGCATCTCTCCACACTCACACCAAAGTGCAGTTAAAGCAATATCAGCTCATATTACAATCACAGCTTGCTATAAAACAGAGAACACAGTTCCCAATGATTGACAGCTGGAAAAAGGCCCTGCAGCCTAGCTCAGATTTCCACTTACCCTCCGTCCCAAGTGCAATTTACGGCTGGTAAAAGGTCTAAGGTGGTCTCCATCTCTGCAGACCCAATAATACAATAACTCCTGTCCCATGGCTAGTCCATTAAGTACACTGAAATCAAACTGGATGTGTTCTAGTTGTTTACAAGAATCTTATTTTATACTTTACGTAATTTTTACTGCATTGTTGTCAGCTCTATTGCTTTTGCACACAGCAAGACATTGGCAATATTGAAAATTCGAGTGTACTTCAAAATATGGCATTTAATACTCTCTTCAGAGTTTAATCAGATGAAATGTAAAGAGAATCTGAATTACTGGTGGGTATTTCTTCAGGCACCAAATTTTACCCAAACACATTTGTTTTATTAAAACGCGCTGTTATTCAAAAGGCAGATAAGATAAAAAAAAAAATTAAAAAAAAGAAGAAGAAGAAATTAACACTTATTCACTTTTTTTTCACTTCATTTTTTTTAAGTTTAAGTTTTTAAATGCCACAATTGTTATTAATATTAACAGTAAAAAAACTTTACTTGAGCACAAAATCATCATATTACAATGATATCTGAAGGATCATGTGACACTTAACACTGAAGTAAAGGCTGCTGAAAATGTAGCTTTGCCTTCACAGGAATTATTAACATTTTAAAATAAAACAAAACAAAACCAGTTTTTAGTAATATTTCACGAATGCATTTTTTACTGTATTTTTTTTTTTCAAAAAAGTTTTTTTTTAATCTCACCAACCCCAAAACTTCTGAACAGTACTGTAAATGGCTTGAAAACGCATCATTAATAATTACAACTTTTAAACCACAGGAATTTCCCAACAGGCAGCATAAAGCCTAAAACGAGCATAAGTCTACTGATGATCGTAACTTTTAAGTATGATTTGTTCACCTTTTTGTGGCACATCTTCAAACACACGCTGCTAGTCCATCTTCCAGGATAACTGTTTAGCACTACTGACTACACGTGACCTCTCCACCCCTAACAACCATCAAGAACAACAACAGACCATCAGTAGTCATCTCAGGAAAGCAATTAACGGGAGCAATTAGGCCTAGATTGATTAATTAAATCAATCGTTCATTAAGACGACGCAGGGTGTGACCCTGTTTAAAAGTGCAACTCTTTATGTTAAGTACCTTTAGCAGATGGTCCCTGTGAAGTGCCCTACCTCCCCTTAAGACTCAAGACTTTCCAAGACTCTAAGCCAGCATTTATGACACCTCGCAAACATCCTCCTGAAACAAGAAGGCTTCTCCTGAAGGAAAACCTCTTTAGTACATTAGGACATGTTCTGACACAGAACACAAGCTGATGTGCCAAACACATTTTTCTCGCACACGATTTAAAGGATCGCTCCTGTCTATCAGGCATAACTTCCGACCCAACCCGAGAACCCCCGTCAAAGCTTACAAAAACCCACCCCATTCACTCACAGAATGCACACCAGCATGCTAAGGCAGTGCGGAGAGAGGTAAAACTGTCAGACAGGCTGTAAAACAGGGTCTATGAGAGTAAAAGACAGAGAGGTCTTGGGAGGGCATCAGTGGAAATCTCAATTGGCAGCGCCGGTGATTACGTGCACCTTCTCCACCAGAAGTCCTTGAGGAGTAGAATGAGCTATGGTGACAACTTCAGCGCCCCCTACAGACCGTCGTAGGGGAAGTTCTCCATCTTCACCGTCTGCTGGATGAGAAGCTTGGATTCTCGCCGTTCCTCGTTCTTGATAGATTTGTTGATATCCATGATCTTTTCGCAGATGTATTTGTTCACTTTGGATAATCGCTGGGTGATCTCTGCACTGTCAGCTGTTTCTTGAGACACACGGTCATACAAACACTCTGAAATGAAATATCAGACTAGAAATCAGCAAAGAAAAATTGGTTGCATCTGTGATAATAAAATGTATAACAATTCTCCAAACTTCTATCAGCAGAAACAGAAATATAACCCTAATCTAATTCTAATTACAAATCTTGTAAAAAATAGTGCGTTTACCTCGAACAATTTTGAGCTTGCTCGGGGAGAGCGGTGGTTTGGGCAGGGCATCTTTCTTCTTCTTTGTAGCGACGCCAGTCACACTGCGGTTCTTCAAGGTTTCTGTGCCCCAGATCATCACCGCCAGGTTTTTGGTGAATTTTGAGTCTCCCTGTGTCCGTTGTAGCTGGTGCCACTTCTCCTCCTCCACCCAAATGCCTCCACCCAAGTGCACCTGCAAGAGACATACTCTTCTTCAAATATGCAGCATGCACACACTGTCACTGACAAGATTTTGCTTTCACATTCTGCCACTTCAGTGCCATGTGGCCTATTCCCCGAAGTGTGTCTGAGACATGGTAGCTTTCCCTTCACAATGAATTAAACAGCTCTGTTTATGGAATGCAAGATTCTACGTGATTCGGATTTAAGCTTGTTAACAGCTGTTTGTGTTGCATGTACAGTTACAGTTGTGCTCCTACGTGTTGTGTTTACATTACATACATACTTTCTCATCCTGGCATTAATAAAAAAAAATCTAAATCATACAAAATAGTTGTTTTTATTTAGTACTGACCTGAGCACCTACCGACCTACCGAAAGATATAGCTAAATAATATAAATAATGATCTCTATTACTTTAAATAAATAAATGGAAGAAAAAAAATCAACAACTTTTGACCAATGATGACCTTTCTAGGTGTTTGCACGCCAGGTTTTACCCTACTCAGGAAAAATAATTAGCTGATGAAATCTTTTAGAGCAAAGCATAATCAGAAAATATATATTCATTATAGAAATTACTTTTCGACAAATTTTCCATGGCCATAGGAACCCTGTCCAATCATGGCGTTTTGTGTCCTGCCGCATACCCTCTGAGATACAGGTACCGATCATCACATACGAGACGCATCACACATAAATTCAGTTGTGAAGTGTCTGGGTTCATTAAATGCAGTAATGTGTTTTGACAGATGCCAGACCAGAGTGTTGACTTTTAAGCCACACTGTGGAGGACAGGGCCCAACAAGCCATCAGGTGGATTGATGGGCAGCTGGTAAGTAACAGCTGAGGTAATGTGCCTTCTGCTTTGTCACCCTGAGCAGTCTTCAGGCTCAGATCCAGTGGCTTTTCCCCAATGCAACTAATGTGCTTTAGGCCCTGGTCCAGCAGACAAGCTTTTCACTGCTCTTAACTTAGAGGAGATTTGCTTTTCTACGGCTACCTGTCACTCAGGGCAATTCCTGTGGTACAAATAATTAATGCCGGATATGTGTGCGTATGTGTAAGGGCCTAATTTGCTTTTGTTCTTCACGCTTGAACTGAGAACCCTTTCAGCATGTAACACAAATTCCCCCCTGTCATGCGAGGCAGGCGGAGGAACGCAAAATGCAGACCCGATGTCTGCTAACAGGGCTCAAAATCACAGCAAGCGTTCTGGTTAAAAGGCCCTTTGAGACTGACGGGGGGAAGGTTGTAGAAGGGATTTCGCTAGTCAATTAGACAAAGCAAACACCACTGCAAAACATTAAAAGAAACACTGAATTGCACTAAGGCGAGAAGCATCGGCAAAATCACTAAATTGTCTTGTTTATACAACGGTTACTGTCTGGATTAAACTAATGCCTGAGATCAAGTCACTTTCCTTGAATGACTAATGCCTGCATCTACCAAGTACATATCAACGGTGACCGTAACTTTGAAAGGTCTCAACACAATTGACATGCTGTTATTTAACAAATATATAGAACGAAGTCTAAGTTATACATAATATAAACTACCGTTTTCAGAATTTTTGATTTAAAAGAAAAGGTGAAATAGAAATCTTTTTGTTAGATCAACTTAAAGCATCTTTTGAGAACTAAAAATGTAATGACTATAAACTTTTAAACAGTAGTGTATATGTATATTACATATTAGGTGACTGATAAGGCTGTCTTTCTGCTAAAAAAAAAAGGTTTGGTGTGTCATTCATTTTTGGTATGTTTGAGAATCAGTTAGCATTGAAAAAGACAATAAAAACACAAACTGGACTACATACTTTTCCATCATTGAAGGTGTAGACGGTTCTTGGGGATGGGGAGTGGGTGGAGCTAGTGTTGGCTTCCTCTTGACACACCTCCTGTGGTTCACTGATCGGCTCCACCACCTCTGCTTTGATTGTCTGTGTGCCATTGTCATGCATCGGCTCTGTATGAAGCAAAGCAAAACACTGCTCACCCTTAATTTAACAAGAGATAGATGAGTGTTATCCTGAGAAAGTGTTGACAGCAGACGTCCCCCGCTCTCTAATGACAGTTTTGAATTCAGTCCTGAACTCAGTCCAGTCCTGGCCCGTGCCCTTTGGAGTGCTGCCTGAAACATGGCTCTCCCGTGCCTCAAGACAACCGGGTCATTTTAGCTCAGTAAGCTGGCTTGGTGGTTGGCCGCACTAAGCTCTAATGTATCTGTTGAGTTTTAATATCGGTCAGTGCACTGCACGTCTGACCCTAAAGAACCCTGGCCGGTCTAATCTTCAGCCTGCTCCACCAGCTCACTCCAGACCACAGTCTGTTCCCCCCCAAACACACACACACACAGGCACAGCAGCTGGCTGGGATAGTGGCCTGAGCGCTCTGGACACCATGTCCTCTTTAAGCAGCCTGTACTACAGTCTTCAACTGACTGATTTATCAGTCCCTGCAGCTGAGAGCTATGTGGAAAATGTAATAACATTAAAAATGTTAAACTATTAGGGCTGCCAATTTGACATGCTAACTAGGACCATTTAATTAAAGAGATGCTAAAAAAAAGCAATGGTAAGAGTGTCTTGGTTTTTTACCAAAAAAAAATGCGCAAAAGGACGTCAAAACATGTTTTGTAGACTGCAAAACGGATTGCTGTAGACTGCAGGATGATAGACGTGTAAAATAATGTAAAATGACAATATAATACAATATATTGACTTTTAAAGCCATTTTTGTAAAGTCTATTCAATGTTTTTTGCCGTAATGACTGTGAATTATCTTCATTTAGAGGCTTTTCTCAAAAAACATTGATGCGTGCGATTAATTTGATTAATTAATAGCATAATTACATTGCATAATTAATTACTTGATATGCAGAATATTAATTAAGTACTTGCTATGCTAAATAATTATCAAATTAATCAAATGATGAACATTTTAATTGACTGGCAGCCCTAAAAATTACACAAGAGCACATTTAAATTGCTGTCTGAACATGCAATAAGTCCTTGATCTAATCTTCACTGAACTGGACACGAAATACGTCACTCCCTACTGCCTACTTAAAGCTGACTAGCCATTGCTACTAAGTGAAAACAAGTTCTATGTAGCCTTAAAAAATACTACCAAGCAAAACTGGGCTGTAAAGTAAATTGGATAACTCGGATATTAAATACTGATTGGATAAGCCATGTTTGAAGCGGTTACAATATAAAATCTTAGGTTTAGGCTTTAATCAAAACAATTAATTTCTAAGATTCAGCAAAGTTCTGCATCAGATCTTTTCAACGAGTTGGTACAAACATCTTACAGTTGCATGTTTCATTGCATTGGTGTTGGTGTGAACAGGCCTTTAGTTTGTCAAGTGTGCATGCAGTATGATTGTGGAACTCTCACCGCTGCCAAGCCTCATGAGCAGGACGTCCTGTAGGCGTCGATTGAAATCACGCAGCTCCTTGACTTCAGTCAGCAGACTGCCATACTCCTTGAGTTTCTTGGCCTGCTGTAGCAGCTGCCTGCGTGTGCGCTCCAGTTCCTGCTGCAGGCGTCTCATTTCCTCTTCCTGCTGCCTGTAGCTGTGCACCAGCTCCTCGTACAGGACACGAGGCACTACGGCCTCGTCCTGCTCTTCCTCTTCCTCTGTTGTGAGTCTGTCCAGCTCCTCTCCCTCAGTGCAGGAGTTGACAGCGTTCCTCTCCAGCCGTGCCACCACAGCAGCAAGGCTCTTTGAGGAGTTGGAACTGGCCCTCTGCTGTTCCTGCGACTGGACCTGCATCACAACATTCAGCATCATGACCAGTGCAAATTGCATACAAGTAAATAATACTACACTATTTATTTTTTGGATATCTACCTTTCTCCAGAGATAGGATTTCACTCGCAAAGAAATTTTCACATAGGTTTATATGAATCGGTTTTTCAAATCAAATTAACGTTTTTTTTAATGTATGTGTATATATCTTTAAATCTACTACTATAGATTATAAATGACAAATAATCTACTCCACTTTCCCCAGCGGTTTAAAATTTTTATGTTAACTAATGAGGTCTAACTTTGATGTTTAGATCAAATGGGGGCAGAGTTCACCAATCTTACAAAATCCTACTCATATGCTTGCATTCACATGGGTATGAATGGAAGAACACAACATCTAGTGTGACTTTCCTTTTCTAGCATGGTTGGAAGAAAACTCAAAAAGCTGGACTGCTCTATAATGATTAAATAGTATCAACTTGAATGATACTAAATACAGATTTTATAGCATGAAATAACAACTAAAAAAACAATACATAAATGCTAAACAATAAAATCCCTTCTGTGAGCATCAAAACATGTTCTAGCATTTTGTCATGTTTTGCTTGCGGAATATAAAATACACTCTTAATATCAGTAGGAAATCCCTGTTGAGCCATTACTGATCTGTTCACATCACAAATCCAGACCAGTAACAGCAAGCCTGTAAATGTCTTGCAGTCTCCTAAATCTTAAACCCATACACCAACCTT
>JAUMHR010000055.1:5120647-5132898 GCA_032361145.1 Enteromius fasciolatus
CCCATACACCAACCTTTTTATGTCTAAGGGGCATTCTCTCCTCGCCAAAATGATTCTCCACTGTGTTCCTGTTCGACATCTTGGGTATTTTCATCTTCTTTTGCATAATACTGTGCTCAAATTCCTCAATGCTTTCTAAAAAAAAAAAAAAAAACAAGTCAGAGAGGCAACTATTTCATCTCTTTTTTTCTGGAATGCTGATACAGTTAAAACAAGGACACATCCGCAAGAGAAACATTTTATGAGTTTGGTGGAAGATTTCCAGTAACCTTGTAATGACACAGATGACTAGCTATTGTTGCAATAAACTATTAATGGAGCGTTTAACTTTGCAAAGCGGCGTTGACAGTGCAGCATCAATATGATTTTGACATGCGAGGTCGTCACAGCTGTCGCCGTCTGATTCAGTGTCAAGTACCCAAGGCCACTTGGAGAAGACGGACCATATAAATGTGCCTACCTAACCCCTCGTGTCAAGTGGAAAATGCCCTCAATCATCATTCTAAGATCTCGAATGTTAACTATGCATTAAAGATTTTACATTGGCCAGGTATGAATGATGAGTTTCAAGGTCGGCCACAACAGATTGCAGACTGCTTAAGTTAAAGCAACTGATTTAAAAGCTGTACTGGACTCCAAACTTCTGTCCCTAACGAGATCAGGGTTGTAAGACCAGGTTGAGCCACACATGTAGATTAGTAAAGTATCTAAATAGACTAGCAGGAGTGAAAGTGGTTGGAGGTTTTTATAACTTGAGCTGAAGCAGGAAGTGTCACATGATAACAGATGTTTCACCAGCACTGATTTAAACCACATATACTACTCTGACAACTGACAAGTTATAATTTAACAGTGTTACATGCTGACGTAAGGTTTGAAACAAACTGATGGGAGTCAAAAGAAAACGACATCAAATAAGCCTTACCTGGCTAGCTAATGTGTTGACACTAACCTCGCTGCTAGAACTAAAAACAAACCCTTCAAATGTACAACTTCTAGTTATCATATCTGCCTTTTCGTATCTTTATCAGTCTGAAAAGACTGCTACAGTGATTTTATTTGCGTTTTAGCTCTTATGCACCGCCGATAAAAGAAGGAAGCGTTAGCAGCAGGCTAGCAATCGCTTAGCATCCTGAGCCTCTCTCTGATTTAAAACCCTCTTATCTTTCGTTTCTACTTTCACGAACTTGTTCAGACTTTTTTTGACACGCATTTCCTTTACTTTATATTCAGATTGCTGGCATTGTCAAGCACAGACACTATTACATCTCTCTATTATAAAAACCCCGCAATCACGATGAGCTAAAAACAACAGGGCAATCAAGAAGACATCAAACCTGACATATTCTCCGGTCTACACCCATTCATCACATCAAAACACCCAAGTTAAATCATTAATTTTCTCTTAACACATCATTACATGCGTGTTAAAGCATGTTCTTGAATCTCATGTGCGTCTCATGTCAAATTAAAATGATTATTTGTGTGGTAACCTTTCATATTAACTTACGCCATAATACAATGCTTCACAGATAATGTTTCATGCACATGCAAATAAAAAACATGATTTATATCAAAATTGCATGACATTTTAGATGACATCGTTAATCTTTGATATACCGTAGCATGCGTGTTACTGTTATTTATGAAGGTTGTTGTTATTATTATAGTTAATAAGCAAGAAGAGCAGAACTCACCTGCCAGGGCGAGGATGTGTGCTTTGGCAGGCTGGCCTGTGCCTCTCAGCACCACATACACCTTCTGATCATCAAAATCTCTTTTGTGCACAGGCTGGAAATCTTTCACGTCTGACACAGGTAACGCGTAGCACATATCGTCCTCCAAGAAACGCACGAAAGCGTACATTATTTTTGCTCTTTGGTCCCTGCTCTTTGGGATAGGGCTTGACAGTTTCCCTCAAAAAAGATATTAAAAAACACATATAAACACAAAGAGGGGGGAGACAGTGGGGAGGCCTCTGCGATCGACTGCTTCTGTCTGGCTGGTGCGTATCAGTTGAGGAAATGCAGAGCTTGGTGACCACAGACTTTACTAATCAAAACAGATGTGAGGAGAGGTTTATTTTGGGGGTTAAAATGTCGTTTGCCCTTAATTATAATAGAATAAACTAAAATAAATAGTAATAGAAAAAATAATAAAAATATCATAATGTAAATAATCACTGCAGTTATAGTATAAAACAGGATAGTATATAATTAAAAGTAATAATATTCGGATTTCTGAATTATATATATATAATACTAATATGTAAATGAAAGGTCAGTTGTTGTTGCTGTTATTATTGTAAATGTCGGTTAAAATGCTAAAAAAAAAACTGGCTGCAATTTCAAGTCATTTTCTTTCTCTCTCTCATTTAGAATTACTTCTAAGACACATTTATCAGATTTAAAACTAGAACTGTTATATAATTTTTATCAAAGTGTAGTGCTTTCAGTTACCCAGCATTCTTTGTGTTGTGGAAAATAGTTTGAAGAGACTTCTAAACAGCTTTGCTTTTTTTTTTCTTCAGTAAAAGTCCAGAATTGTGTAATATAGGATGTTGTGTTACCACTTTTGAGCTTAGTTTGTTTAGTCAAGAGCTGCTTTAAACTGAAAAGGATTTTTTTGGTAACTTATTTTAGTGAAAAGTTGATATATTCTTGATTCATTTCATGTAAAGTAAAACATTTCAAAAGTATTTTATTTTATTTTGTTGATTAGCACTTACAGCTTGTGAAAGTTACAAAATTTGGTATTTCTAAATATTACAGTATTTCCCAAGATCAATCCAACAACAACAACAACAAAAAAAAGGATTTGCACAACAGAGAAGCTTAAGTTCTTTAAAGCAGTGGTTCCCAACCATGTTCCTGGAGGCCCCATAATACTGCCCCTATGTCCCAATGTGCATACTATACACCCTCTCTGCCCTAAATAGTACTGAAAATGACTAATATCACATAGAATTTAAGAGTGTATGGTATGGGAATTGGGACACAGGGCTCATGTTTTCCATGTCTTCGTAGTCAAACACACCTGATTCAGATTATCAGCCCATTAATACCCTAATACCAGTGTTTTTCCAACCTTCTGGTGAAAGTGCACTGGAACAGCAGTCAACACCATGACTTCCTAACCCGTGACCTCGTACTAGATTAATGTACTCCCAGTTCCGAGTTTTGACGTCACATAGCCCGCAAAACAACAATGGCAGTGTTTATGCAAGTAACACTGAAATAAAAGGTATAACACCTTCTCTTGCCTTATGCATTGTTTTTCCTCCTCCGTTTCCCTCAAATAAGCAAGGAAAGCACCTTCGGCGAAAGAAATGATTGTAAATGAACATAAGCCCCGTATGGTCCGCCAAGCTGGTTTGTTTATATCTAGCGATCACAATTCCTAAGGCAGTTTTGCGTGATTTGCCTGGAACACTACAAAGCCGTGTCAGAAAAAGGAAAAATGTGCAGTGTTGGGGGGCATCCAGGAATATGGTTGTGAACCACTGCTTTAAAGCATTGGTTCTCAAACCGGTGCTGAAGGACCCCTGCCCTGCACATTTTGTGTGTTTCCCTAATCTAGAACACCTGATTCCATTCATCAGCTCATTAGTAGAGACTGCAGGAACTAAAAGGGGTGTGTCTGAGGAAGACATATACTGCGTCCTGCTTAAGTAGGTACTACATTTGAAATTGAACATACTACCCGACCGTTAAAAAAGTATGTTCTATATAGTATGAATGTGGGTAGTATGAATGGAAATCGGACGTACTACATCCGCCATATTAATGTTGTCATGTGTCACAGCGCGAAAATGTAAACTTTCGATAAGTCATTCGTTTATTTAGAATTTGTGAAACAACTGTAATTTAATAACAATAAACAAAGTTTTTTTCCTGAGGTACTTACACTCGAAATAAGCCGTGTCTCCACTTTCTGCCATTTTTTAAATATGACACCTCCTCTCCCGGAGCCTTATGGGATAGGAAAGTGTCCAAGGTATGAGTAGTACAGAATTCGGGCGGAAGCAGTAGGTCATCCGGGTACTTGCCTACTGAATTTTGAATACTATGGATTCGAACATACTACTCGCCTCGCATACTGTTTTTCACGTACTACTGTATATAGTAGGGAAGTAAGCGATTTCGGACACAGCAGTACAAAATATGCAGGGATGAGGGTTCTCCATTACAGGTTTGAGAACCAAAGTATCAAAGTATGTTTAACTGACTGAAACTCCTTTAGCACAAACTTCAGCACCAGTGTGGAGTGGCATGGAAGCGATCATCCCAGTGGCACTCTGTGTTGTTAGATTGACTGTTTATTATCTTTCTCTTAAAAATTCCACATGGGCTTCTGGTCTTCACTGACTTCAGAAACCTCACATTGGACCTCAAACAGCTTGTATTCTGTGCCTCTCCAGTCTTCTTTCTGACCTTGATTTCCAAATGAAATACTAAATTTACTTTATTGTTAAATTTATTTATTTTTTATTGTTAATTTTATTTACTTTATTGACTTTTGACCACTGAGCTATAATCTAGGTCTTTTTCTTTTAAGCCCAGGTAAAATGCTTCTGACGTTGTTTCGGTTTCAAAAGTGGTTTGGTAGCCCGTTTCCTGAAGACTTCTGAGCATGGTGACTCTTTATCAGGGGTCATCAAACTTGATCCCGGAGGGTCAGTGTCCTGCATAGTTTACTGTAGCTTCAACTTGGCTCAACACACCTGCCTGGGAGTTTCAAGTATACCTGCTGTAGTAGCTTACCTTGATTAGCTACTTCAGGTATGTTTGATTGTGGTTGGAGCTAAACTCTGCAGGACACTGACCCTCCAGGACCGAACTTGGTGACCCCTGCTCCCGATGCTCTGACTCCAGCTACAGTGAAGCTCTCCCAAGTGTTTGAATTGGCTTTTCTTGACAGTATTCTCAAGCTTGCGCTAATCTCTGTTGTTTGTGGACCTTTTCCTACCCAGTTTCTTCCTTCCAGTCAAATTTACATTTAATATGCTTTGATACAGCACCGTGTGAAAAGCCACTCTTTCAGTAATGACCTTCTGTGACCTGCTTTGTGGAGGCTGTCAATGATTGCCTTCTGGACTATTGCCAAGTCAGCGTTCCTCCCTGTAATTGTGGTTTCAAAGAGCAAGATATATCTGAAATTTATACTGTTGGGATGGTTATTTAATAAAACTCAAATATAAATATTGTAATATTTTGAGATACTGGATTTTTGACTTTTTAATGAGCCCAATTTTAAAGGTTCAATCATCAAAATTAAGACAATTTTTTTTAAATGTTTTTTTTTTAGATGCAATTGTTGTTTGTTTATTTCAATATATACTGTCACTTGCTGTTAAAAGCATATTTTTAAACAAACCCAATCCATTCTAAGAAATTTAATTCAGTCCAGCAGACCCAACATGGAAATACTGTGGGATGAATGGTCCAATTGTTGTAGTTTTTTGAGTTGTGCTGGAGATTCATCGCAGTGTTTTGTATGTGGTCTATTATGTGGAACATCAACGTAAGTGTAAAGATCACAAGTCAAGGATGAAAAAGGCCCATGCCTGCCTGCTAGCACACTTGTGGTTTTCCATCTCAGGGTATCCAGTGCAGCATCTCCGTTAATGCATTTTCAATATCTCTCATACCCCTCTTATACGGCATAAGAAAAATCTTTCAGGCAGCCAATCATTACCATAATCGATTCATTCACCCATTACTTTTGCTCTGCACCAATGGTCTCAGCTGAATGCTGTGAGGGAAGAGGTATTCTTCAGGATCACACTGTATCAGTGTTTCTGCCTGCATGCTGTTTTGCTATCCCTGCCATTCTCCATTCCTTGTTTCTCTCCAAATGACAAAGGCTATCTGACAGAGAAGAAACATTTTGTTATTGTAAAACAGGCAGGTTGTTATACAAAAGGACGGATTTCTTCACTTGTACTTTAATAACGAGAAAGGCACAGTCAATAAATGGCACTAACAATTCGTTCTGCTTCGCCTGCCGTAATTGAAAAGTAAGTGATGCAGAACTTTGGATGCTTTGCCCTTTCTTCTTTTTTCTCTCCATTTATTTCCTTTCATTTTATGTCACTGTTTGAGTCAGATCTGCCATCAAGTCCTGAGCTGAAAGTGCAGAGATGAGGTTTGCTCCAGGGATAAGACGTGTGCTTACGCTACCGGAGATGAGGACAGACTGCAGGTTTCTGCAGGATACTGCAGGCCAACAGACACAATGTACTTCCTGTCGATCTATTCTGCTAAATGCTACATATGCAAAATGACAGTGATTGTGTCATGAGCTATATGAAAAGTACATCTGAAGACCTCTGGGCTTGACTGGGGCCCGTGATGTGTTGCTGGGCAGAGCGGTGTAACTGATGCACTGTGAGTGGACTTTGCAGAGACGGGCTCAGCGCGCAGCGAAAGGATTATTCTTAATCTAATCTGCCCCTCAATGGTTGGCTTGTCCTGTACTCAGAGACCGCTCCAATAAGACTACCCAGATCCCCTGGCTGATGCGTTCAAGTGGCTCCAGTTCAGGACAGAATGTATCAAATGTGAAATTTGCAACTAAATTCCAAGCTGTTGTGAGCAACTTTCCAGCAAACAGGTCTGGAATTTTATTTCAAGCAATAGTTCGCCCAGTCTGTCACTCATTTTCATCTCTTCCAAATTTGGACGACTTTCTTTTTTTCAGTAAAATACAAAAGGAATTCTGTTTCAACAGTTTGTTCATACATTGTTTACTTTCATTGTATGAATCAAGACTTTTTGTATTTTGCAGTGAACAGGTTTGGAAGGAAATGCGGAAACCCTTCAGGAGTTTTAAAGTCGTCATTAGACTGGTTGAATTATATAGGATTTCCAGGAGACGTGTGTGTCGTGTTTTTTAACGTTCCACCTGAAAACAAAGGCCCCATGACGCCAAACCCCCCCCACGAAATAAGAAAGCCATCATGTTTACAACTGTGACATTGAATGCTTATCAGGATCAACTAAACACTATATTTTCAAAAACATGTGAAATATTTAAAGTCTGTGGCATAGAATCTTTTTACATGCCCGAAACATGATACAGAACAAAACAACCTGTGGTGGTTTGACATGACGGTCAAACGGCTTCATGGAACACTACCATGGATTACAGACCATTAGCCATCAATCTGAAGGTCTGGCGAGACTAATGTGACCTTAGCATTATACACAGTGAACCGAAAAGTGAAAAAAAAAATCAATTTCAAAGCACCTCTTTAAAAAACAGACTGGATGTGAGAATTCAGAGAAGAAAAACTAGAAAGAGATTCATTCAGTGGAATAATTCACTCACTATCATGTTAAATCAGCTTTGTCATAACTGCGGTGTCATTTGTACACTTTCACAAAGGAAAAAGTCTAAAAGCAGAGCATGATACTAAAGGTCATGGGTTCGATTTCCAGGAAACTGATTAAAAATAAATCACATTACAATGTTTTTATGATGGATAAAACTAGAGCATGACAGAAAATTTGTCAAAGTGACTGATAATGATTTTTTGTAGCAGCTCACACAGTGTTCTCCTCATCATTTATAGTCCAGCACATTTCATATCGTTCTTATAAATAAAAAATACCACATCGAGGCAAAACGAAAGCTAAATATGTCATCAAGACATTCAACACAAAGACCAGGCCAAGAGCTGATGGAAGACAATCATCTCATTTTGAATTTTAGCACACGAGCGAAACCTCTCACACAGAACTCATGCAAACAGATCAAAAAACACTGCGGCTTCGCCCGGCGCTCTCTCACACGCAGTTATCAAACAATGAGCTCTCGAACTAAGTGTCTGCTCCCCCTCCACCTCTAAACACACACTTAGACTGGTGATGGCGCCTCATAAACTGTTTGGCAGTGTCGACATTATCAGCAGCTCAGAGTCAGACATCATGTCCCTCCAATTAGAGCTTCACAGCTCCCCTCATTCATCTTTATTGGTGATACATTAGCCACCATTAAATAAAAGACATGGGATAATCTCCATAATGATGTGGATGATGAAGCCGAGTGTCGGAGAGGGAGGTAGGAGCTCTGTGACTAGAATAGGAAAGAGGGTGGGTGTCGGACGAGATGATGGCGGTGGGCATGTTTTGGGTCGGTGCCCGGGAGAGGATGAGGATGGGATGAAGGTGGGCAGGGATGGACATGAGGAGCTGTGACAGAAGCGTTAGCCGGGAACACATTAGCCATTAGCACGCAGCCAATCAAAACAGAGCACCTGTGCCAATCGGGGAGACGGACAGACGCTTGTCCAGGTGCGCGTGTGTACACGAGCGTCGGTGCTGGCTGGCTAAGTATAGAACCAGAAGGCAAACTCCAAACCTGCCGTTTTTTGCCAGAATCTGTGAAGCACAGAGGGGGACAGCAGGGATCATTTAGAGAACATTAGAAATATGGTTTAAAATAGGCTCCCGCATGTTCGGGGAAAAAGTCGCAGCGTTTCGAGTTCGGGAAAAGTTGGCGGCGATGGCGTCTTCTATTGACCGGCGACTTACAAGGCAATGATCTCTTCTTGTTTAATTGAACTGCCCTTAATTACGTTACTTTATTTTGTCCTTTAATTAGTGCCTCATAAATAATTGATTAGCCGTGAAGTCATCAGTCGGGCAATAAAAAAAGTGATAGCGCGTGAAATGAACAGTAGCCCTGAAACGGAGCTCTGCGCGGCACTGCCCCGAGACAGACTTCAAAACTGACAGGCCGAGCAGACGCAAACTATATTGTATAAGCACTCCTCAATCCCTTCATCAAATATTTACAGGGGTATCATTGCCAGCACGGTGTCCCACTGAGCATTCTCCTAGTGGCGGCAGGGGGGACATTGATCTTCCTTTTAAAGAACAAACGAGATGTTTCTTATACTTTGGTCCTGTTCGGTGTGCTTCATCTGGATTTCTCTGGGGCGTACGCTATCGATCTGGCCGGGTCAAGAATCTGCATTGCCTCCCAAACCTCCAAATATGATCTCTGGGTTGCATTAATATGAAAGACTAGACGGCGCTTTTCCCCTTCGTCCTGGATAATGTCAGACTCGCACTGCGCAGACACTTAATTTGTCCTCATTGTGCGCAGACGATAAACTGTGAATATTTGATTGCTTGGAGCTGATTACTGGATCCATCTGTATGATAAAGACACGTCAAAAAGAAGTCATAAAGGGTTCACTGGCAAAGATGACCATATATAATCATTATGCTTTTGTCAAATAGATATAGATTGTCAGATTGGAATCTGAGGCTAGCATTTCATATTTATATAGAGCAAAATTACAGAAAAGGGATGAAAATAAGTCATCGGGAGTATTCTGGCATAAAATATTAAATGAAGAAACATCTACAGTTTCTGTGAAAGAAGTCTTTTAGAAGATTTTTACCCCCTTTAAATACACTTGTTAAAAAGTGGTATATAATTATCTAAAATCGATGCAACGTAATATTGAATTAAGTAGTTTTAATCTAATTTAATTGTTTTGCAGACTAACTTTTACGTCCAAACCTGAAGTAAATAGCACTAAAAACATAAAATGGTAATACAAATGTAACTTTTCCAAAGACATTTTAGACAGGTCAATTATATGAAGAGCTGATTGTACAATGTTTAATCAGTTAACCACCTAAAACACAATAGCACTAATTATTTTTGTGCTACAATAACAGAAATTATTAGTAGAAAGATTGCTTGACAACAGCATCAACATAAGCAACAGTGCGAATAACCCTAGCAAACTGTGAGTAATACAACCATAATAATTATTCATGCCCCAGTGCTTGCTGGGAACACCTGCATTGTAAAGTTGATAAGATTTTACTTTTCAGAATTTAAAATTATTTTGATAAGATGCAAAATTGCAATGGGAATTTGTGTTCAAATGAAATTTATACTGTTCATAATGGATGGCTTAATTTGGGCTTAACAAAGGCTTATTTTCAATTTGGATTAATAGACAGATAAATGCTTCTGTATAATGTAATATATTCTTACGATCAAATATATTGAAATATAAGATAAGATATAAGGTACAGTTCAAACATGTGTGCGTTTGTAGATGTGAATGGATAGATGATCAATCACTTAATTTTATAGGCAGTGACATTGCTCATTTGCTGTTTGATAAGACATCTGATAACAAGAAGGCCCCACGCTCTCACAGCATGACATCACACTTCAGGAGCAATTCTTGTCATCCTGGTTCTCATCCACTCTTAAGCAGTCTCAGCTCTTCAGCCCTAATGAGAAGTGACATAATGTTTACCAAGAGTAGCTAATTTCTTGTCTAGATTTACAAGTTGTGCTAATATGACAGTGGTAAAATCAAGGCCTATAGTTGGCCATCACTGTGCGCTAACGTTTGAGTGTGCGTGGGTGGATCCGATAACAGGGCAGCGGCAGGTGGAGCGTGAGCGCGAACCGCTCTTTGTTGAGCCGACACAAACATAAACACACACCAACGCATGCCACCATTTCACCAGGAAAGGAATTAATGAAGTGACCCTGCAAACGAGGCCTGGCGGTAACCAGGTAACCACATCAAGTCTCTTCTCAAGCTAGCAGTCGAGAACGAATAGAAGAAAACAGAAGAGAAGGAGCGGGGGTAGTTCAGTGAGAGTGGCAATGAAGTCTCACAGGATTATCCCTGTTTCTTTCTCTCAATCACTGTTTCTTTGTCCCCTTCTGACCGTGTAGGTTCCTTATCTCAACTAACCTCTATTATTCGCTCTCTAGCAGCAAACCAGTGGCCATTGTTTAAAAAGCCAATGTGAACAGTTGTTTGTCACACAATTTGCTACCTAAAACTGATGTATTTCCGAATGAAACGGTATTTGAGACAAAAATATGTAAAACTGCAATCAAACTTTGGGGTTTGGAAAAGACTTTTAAATATTTTTTGAAAGAAGTCTTGAAGGAATATTAGGAGGAGTATTTCCAAACCTGTATGAATTTGTTCTACCGAACACAAAGGAAGATATTTTGAAGAAAGTTTATAAGCAGGCTGTTTTGGGTCACCTTTGACTCCCGTAGTATTTTTTTTTCTACAATGGAAGTCAATAGTTACCGAAACAGCCTGCTTACAAACTTTCTTCAAAATATCTTCCTTTGTGTTCGGTAGAACAAATTCATACAGGTTTGGAACTACCTTAGGGTGAGTAAATTATTCCTTTAACTAAGGCTGCATTTATATGAGAAAAAGCACATTAGTATTTTATATTATTGCAAATTAAAATAGCAGTGTTCTTTTAATACTGTATATTTGATATTTATTCCTGCGATGCAAAGTTGAATTTTCAGCATCGTCACTCAATACTTCTTCAAATAACATAAAATATCAGTTTTCTACACGAAAATGTCAACACATCAGTGGTACACACTTGAACCCTTAATCTTAAATAAAAGTAAAGATACATTTTCATTAGACATAAGGCTCCAAGCGTGTTTTCCTTAGTTCCAGTAAATCTATAAGGCCATTATACTGTTTGCACTGCCCTATACTCCCATCATATATTTATTTGTGTCTCAAGTGGAACCCTGCCTTCTGTATTTAATGATTGGCTGAGCTCTCAAATTCATGGGTCTTTGCAACAACGACTGACGTTGTTTTGAAACATAAGTGCACGGACAGTGTGCCTTTTTGTTTAATGTCGAAATGTAAATGCAATTATTTAGCTTGATTAAATTAAGGGCCAGATTTACTAACAGCATGCGTTGGCTTTAAAATAGCATTGTCAGAATTTACTCAAGATGCACAATGCAAAAATAGTGCTGAAAAAGCATGGACAGTTATTTTTTGCACCTGAACTTATTGAATATGAATTTGTTTCCCTTTCAGATGCAAAATGTATTGGAGGAGAGTATTACAATGAATCTCGCAATGCGATTTGCTAGTGTTTGCATGTCAATTTACTGGTATTTGTGCCCCCCACCAAAATTAATATAATTTGTTCTGCTCTTGGTAGATTCTGCTGGTCATTATGTCCGTAGTTTTCCCCTCCCATCTGTGCTTTTATGGAATGACACTAAATTGCCGTTTTTAGTAAACTTGGTCCTAAGTATCATAACTTCTTACTATAAGTTTATGAAGCACCTTATAGTAGCAACAAATAAAAACATATCTCAATACACCTTTTGTCACTGATCACAGTCATCGCTGTCTGGTCTGTCACCGCAGAAAGGCTGCTAAAACACTATTTACATTTTCCCACATATCTCCCCTT
>JAUMHR010000055.1:5139827-5149830 GCA_032361145.1 Enteromius fasciolatus
TTTTAAACCGATGCATCGCATCGTTAAGTTATTAAGCCGATGCACCGAGCGAATCGGGGAATCTTCCCATCCCTAGTGTGTATAATAATGGTAATGTGTGGTATAATATAAATAATAAAACATATCCTCAAGTGTAATACAAATTCTTTGCAATCCAAGGTGTTTCTACCCACCAATTTATTTCTATAAAACTACATAACAAAAACAAAGAGAATAAATTGCCATGAAGCATACAAGCCAAACAGAAGCATGTGTAGTAGTTTATCTGTCTGTTCTACAGAACCTGCCTTCCTTATGTAGCCATCTATAAAAAAAACACTTCTAGATTAATGCAGCAAGAAAACAATATTCCAATTCTTTCACAGGCGAGTGTGATAAATAGCGAGTGGCCATGTGAAAACAAGCAAGAACAAAAGAGGTATGAAAGCCCACCTGTCCGCCAGACCAGGTGCCTGCTCTCAACATCCGTGTGAATAACCTCAATCCCCCCCTCCTCCCAGAACCCATAGCGAGAGAGTCTTGTCAGGCCATCTCGGCCGGCGTCCTCTCCCCGTGAGTCCCTCCAGACTCTCCAGTCTGGGCTGAGGCCTAATGAAAAGCAGACCATCGTCCTTTTCAATTCCTCCGGCCCAGCCAGACCGCCACTAAAAGCAATCGACTGACTGAATGGAGTCACTATATCACAATATGCACCTTACGGCATGCCAGAGACACCGCGTCCTCCGGGACAGAGCGCCGTGTCCGCATTCATCTCTCTTTCTCTCTCAAGAGTTTAACGGCGAAGATCGTTGATGGGGGTGGTAGACGACAAGAGGAAAGAATGAAGCCGCGAGACTGCGGGCCGCCTCACATGTGTCTTTTGTCTGGCGCACTAAAAAGGAGAAGACTAGATGGTTGCTTTGGGGAATGAAAAGAGAAGGATGGAAGGAGAAAAGGAGCGTATGGACAAAAGGAGGTGTGTGGGCACAGAAAGATGTGTTCGAGTTCCTGCGTGCAGATTTGTGTCCGCTCTCGTGCGTTCGTGGGAGGAACTGTTGCGCATGGTTAGCGGCGTGTGTGTATCTGTGAGTATCTGTGTGTGAGCAGCTGAAGCGCATAGCTGGAGGTGTGTGTTATCAGTGCTCTGCAGTCGCCGTGTGAGGCGGGCAGGGCTGGGACGAAGGCAGGAACTGGAAGGGCAGGACTGGTGGAGTGTGTCCAGGGTGGGCGGCTCCAGATCCAGGGATGCTTCACTTGAGTACACACACTCAGTCCTGCTGCTAACCTCTAGAGCCCTGACACACACACACACACACACACACTGTCTAATGGAGCTGAATTCACCCACAAAGAAAAGGCGATGGTCATGAGCGGTTTTATGATGTTACAAAGCCTTTCACTGTCCACTGGTTTTACATGAGGTACACATAATAGCAACTCCACAAAACTTTCATTAGCATACTACAAATCACCACAAGGGCCTCACGCATCATGGGTCTTTAAAGAGATAGTTCACTTAATTCTTATATTCTGCAAAACATAAAAAGAGACGTTAGGCAGAATGTCTCAGCTTCTGTTATCCATCTAAAGAAAGTGTATGGTGATTTACACAGTGCTAAAAGCACATACAAGTAGTTCATATGACTAGTGCCAAGAAAAAATCATTCTTTGAACTCCACACTTTTGATGCCACATTTCACATGAAAACATATTGCAATTAATTAGTTGCAAACATCACTTGTCAGTAGATGTTTTGCCAGTGATTCTTTTTTTGGGTTCTATAGCAGATGATCAGCTGCTATTCTCCAGGTATTAGAAACATTTCTTGAGCCAAATGCGCACACACACACACACACACACACACACACACTCATTCTCAATACACATAGTAGGACCTCCTGCTATCCTGCAGAGCTAAATGCCACAGTTCTTTGTGGTCGGGGTCACACATGTTATCTCTGGTAATGTCACAGGTTGAATGATGCTGATGGACTGACAGATGAGAAACAGATTGGAGATCTATAGAACAAAACTAGACTAGTTATTCTAAACATTAAAATGTCAACAATACTTTTGTATTTTAATTATGTTAAAAATACCAACTCAACGCGGAAAATTGCCTACAAATGAAAAACGTAATATTTTTAACAAATAAATGAATAACTGAATCAATGATAACTAATAAATTAGTCAATGACAGTTGTGACTGTTAACTAAATTTTCATGCAACTATAAATAAAGATCAAATTAAATAGCATTCAATAAAAACTGACAATAAGCTGAAGTACAGTTACTAAAACCTGAAAGCCAATAAATTATATTAATAAAACGTCAATAGTATATAAATAATACTAAAATAACAGTTTGTCTTGGAAACAAGACAAAAAAAAACTCATTAAGTAGGGCTTTTTTTGCAGTGTACCAAAAGTCAAGTACGATTATACAGTGTAAGACTAGTTTTACCTAAAACCATGGCCAATTACAGTTATCAGACCTCACCAAACATCCTTAGTGTGTTCACCATTTAATGGGAACAGTCTTATCAAATCAACCTGAAGATAGCAAGCCCACAAGAGAGTGATCATTAGCTGCCACTATCAGCTGCCCGCTTTAACTAGCAGCAGAGAAACGCCACCGTTCCCTGTAAAATATGTGCTGACAGAAATCTTGCACCTTGGCTTTCAGCTCAGACAGTAAGAGCGGAGTCCATATTGATCCAAGACAACAACCCACCGTACTATAATCTCCTTAACCATAGTTAGAGAAGAAACGTGCTGAAAAACACTCTTCCCAATTCCCATTTGTTTTGCTGTTGGTTGTGCAGGTCTGAGGTTTGTGGAAGGTGGAGGAAGCGAGGATGAGAGCTAATGATGTAACTCACATTTCAGTAGCTAACTGAAGCTGCCTTCAAGTCCTCCTGGGAACCTCCTGCTTACGAGTTCGGAAATCATTATAACTACATGAAATGTGTCATTTTCAAAAAAGAAAAAAAATGTTAGGTGAAAAATAGGAAGCTTTTTATTGCTATTGCAGCATAACAGAGTGCAAACAATGTAGATTTAAACTGCTAGATTGTAAAAAAAAGTACTGTAACATTTACATTTACAACTTGCATAACTTGAAAAAACTGTTTCCAATTGACAATCAAGACTTAACGGTGGCATTGGTATAAGCTAATCATTATTATTTTGCTACCTGGTATATAAACAATCTTTCCTTGATTTCTTTTACTCATTCAAATGTGCGCCCTTCTCTTTCCCACACTCTCTCTATTTTTGTCTCTTCCTCTTTCTCTCTCTACCCCGGCTAAATATGTTTCTCAACCCATCTACAACAAATTAAGTTTCCCCTCAAACTGAATTTCAAGCTTGGCTGCTTTTGTAGGGTGAGTAACTCACTTTTCATTAATTCTTTTTCTTTTCTACCCAAAAATGATGTACTGTATCACTTGTATTTCTCTATTCCCCGCTCGTTTTTCCTCTCTCCAACCAACCCGGGCCCTAAATTTGGTTCTTGCAATGGAAAGCAATTACACTCTCAGAAAGGTGTATTTTTTACTTATTAAAAAGCCCTAAAAGCTTTTAGAAACACACTTACTTTTTCATTCTGTTTTTCACTTGCTAGCAAGCTGTGAGATGTAAACCTTTTTTCGTTAAATGTCTTTTTAAATGCAGTTAATACTTCAATAATATACATTATTTTTAACCCATTTTATATTTTTCTAAAATAACATAATATAAATCAACAAATTTGATGTTTTGGTTGACAAAGTTTCTGACAGTGTTATTCCTTCACATTTTTTCCAGTATTAATTCAAATTTGTAACTAGTATTTGTTTGAATAGTGAAATATTGCGCTGATTATTTAAATTTCAAATTGAAATATTTACAAATCATATTTATTATACAAACATATTATGTATTAATAAAAGGTACATGTAGAGTGTGTATATATATATATATATACATAAATAAATATTAGTACTGTCAAATGATTCATTGTGATTAATCGCATTAAAAAAAAATTGTTTATGCTGCGCATATTTATAATAAATATATATACACACACACATAAAATATAAGAATATAAATACAGTATCTAAACACACACACACACACATATATATATATATATATAGAATAATCCATTTACTGTAACAAACAAACATATAGATATGGCTTTGCAAGGTCGTAAATATATTTGAAACTTTTGGTACTTGCACATCAGGCTTTCATGTTCTCTTTTACCACCATAGGTGTGTTTTGTGCATCCATCTCATGACTCTAGCCCATCAGCCCCTTTGACCTAAAGCTGGAAGTTGGGGGCCTTGTGAGATTTCAAGATATGTGCTTTAAAGACTGACGACACCAGGGAAGGGAAGGGCAGAGCGGCCTCTGCTCCGCTTAAACCGGACAGAGTTAAGTGACAGATATGAACCCACGCTGGGAGATAGCCCCGTGTCAATAAATCCCCCTCTCCTAACCAGATCCATCTGCCGACCTCTGCATAACAAACAGCTCGCAAAGCACTTCCAAAATATTGAAACAGAGTTAAGCCCTCAAGGTGTGAGCCATTTCAATTTCAAAAAATAAATATTATCTCTGACTAAGCAAACCTTGCATTAAAATGAGGATCATTTTACTGTTTCAGGAAGATGAAGGATGCTTCTCTGCAGACGAAGAGAAGTCGGCGGAGCTAACGGTCATATTTTGCCCTCTCCGTCCACGCTGGCTCGACAGGCCCCCCGCTTTCTTTTATCTTATTACGGCCTCAAGAAAACAATATTCCGCTGTAACATTGCAGTAGCCCCTATTTCTGTCTTTTTCCATTTCCCGCTC
Organism: Enteromius fasciolatus; assembly: GCA_032361145.1. Lineage (NCBI taxonomy): Eukaryota > Metazoa > Chordata > Actinopteri > Cypriniformes > Cyprinidae > Enteromius > Enteromius fasciolatus. The sequence goes on from JAUMHR010000055.1 coordinate 5,144,645, forward strand.
TCTCTATTTCTTCTCACTCCATCCTCTCTTTATTACGGCCCTCCATATCAGCTAGATGATTCCTCTGCTGCTGATATGGGAGTCTCAATATGCAATAAAGCAGCGGGATCACCTACCGAAGGGCCCATTGGTCTCGATAAAAGAGCGGCTGGATAAAACGGGGTCACATCAAACTCTTTATCTTCAATCTAATGTAAAATAACCGCCCTGCAGTCAAGCTTGGGTCACGACTTATCCGTGGCTCAATCCAGAGTCAGATTTGTTAAGCGTGAGCATTCACACTGTTAGGTGCGAATGGAAAAGACAGGTTCCATTTGACACCGGCAGAGAGAACGCTGACCCCTGGTGCTCTGAGAGACCCTTCGCCAAAGGTCATACCCCAACGGTGAAATGTTATTAGGCTTACAGCAGAGGATGTTTATATCACACGGAACCGTTGTAGGCAGGCATTGCACAGCAGTGAAACACAGCGCAGTTGTATCGACAGACGTCAAACGGTTGTTGTATTTTATGCTTTTACACTTCTTGAAACACGATTTCCTTTTTTGCCTTTTGCCACTCTTATTGGCAGTGATAGCAGAGAGAGAAATGATGGGGGGAATGATACTGGAAAATGACGAAAGACAGACTCGACAGCTCGCCTTGCAAGGGAAATGTTTCTGTAGCAGCGTTTATTATTATCCACAACAACATCGGCCGGGAAACATTTAAAACTTGGTTTAGAGCATTACGTAAAGCCTTGGTTGTCTTTAGACATTATCAAGTATTTGAATGACACCATTACATCTTTCTGTGAACTTAATTGCGGCAATATGCTAATGAACTATAAATGAACAAGCCAGTAAAGGATAAATGTGTTGATGCTTGTGTACTGACAGCTAGACTACAACTCGTACAGTAAATAAATACTGTTTGCAAACAAAAAACCCAGTTAAACAAAACTCTTGTCTAGGAAAAAAGTGCCCTACACTTCTTTTTCCTACAACTGTACTTCTAGTATTTCAGAACTCCCAAGGACAAGTGAGATGTGGACTCTAAACAAGCTTTCCAATGACAAGAGAGATATAAAATTTCACAAAAATGACAAAAAAAATCACTCTCAATTGTGAGAGACTGATGATAGGATTTACACCCACTGTTTGTGAGTCCTCAGATAATAGAGTCAGTGACAAATAGAGAAAGACTGGTCAGCTATTGAGAGGACAATACCAGGCAGCTGGTGGAGAGCTCTTCAAATTACTAAACCTATTGGACGAGCATTCACAAAAGATTTGACAAGTAAACAGCAGCGCAAATGAGAGAGAGAGAGAGACAGAGACAGCGATGAGAGATTCGCCATGTGATGGAGGAGGACTCTATTTCTGCTTTGCAGTCCATAAACAACCAGATTTCATGCGATTATCCATCACTGTTTCACAGCTCACGGATTCTGCCTCGTCTCCTTCTCATCCTCCTCTATTCCTCCTCCCTTTTCTCTTTCCTCCTGTCTCTTCCTTCTCCGCCCTCCCTCCATCTCTCCGGTCCGACTTTGACCTTCTCTCTTCACGCAAGGCAGAACTGCTATTGATTAAATCTTGGCACGGGGTGTACAAACACGGAGATAAACCTGGGCGTAAAGTACGAGAGAGAGAGAAGCGTGCGAAGGCCAGAGACGCGTCCGTCCAAGGAGCTTTCCATCCTTTATTCCAGCTAACAGGCTCCTGAACAAGATCCCCCACTGTTCGTCTGTCTGCAGGGGCTCCAGTGACCATTAGAACAACAAAAAACGACCTTCTTCCCCTCTTCAGTTATAGTCTGTATACTTGTCTGTAGATTCCATGATCCTTTCCTCTCCTCTTCCTCCCTTGTTCTATCCTTCTCACAGCCAGCAATCCTTTTCCCCATTTTTCAGACTAAAAGGGCCTACAGAGCTGTTTCGTTCACACAGAGAGCAATGAATGTGTATGAATGTGATGGCCACATGTTCCACTGACACTCTGAGACCCAATTATTTTAGAGGGTTCTAAAGTTATCCTTAGATTCAGCATGAATTACGAAAATAAGTAAAAGCGACACAGCGGATACAGCAATTTTAACATTTTTGACCAATATAATAAGCTTAAAAATATTATCTATAATTCAGACATTAAATAGCAGATGTTAGTTTGTGTGCTATTATTCTATGAAATTATTATTCTTGTTTTTTTTTCAATGAAATACACTGTACGAGTAGAAAAAAATAAAATTACAGTACTATATTTTTGTCATTTTGGCTACTTTTTAGGCATCACAACATTTTTTTTTTTTTTTTTTTAGATCTGCTAAAGAAAAAGGTCTGTATAAATAATAAAAAGTACTTAATATAATAGAGGTGAGACCTCTGTTATATGGAAGACTATTTATAGAGATGGGCCTCTATTACAGGAAAGTGCTCTTCAAGAAATGGCGCATAAAACCCATAATCCGGATTTATGCCCTTTATGTCAATGTAGAGATGATGCTAAAAGTTAGATTAAAAAACTAATATTGAACTATATGGTATAACAGATAAGACAGAGTTGCACACTTTGTTGCAGATGTATATAAATATTTAATACACAAACAAACAAAAATTGGGTTCAAATAAATAACTGTATGGTAGATACAGAAAAATCGTTAACGTTTGCAATCTACACCCTTGATTGTATCTTTCCAACACCAGTCGCATTCTTTATCAAATATCAAACATGAAAGTATATCTTTCTGATAAGACAGAAGAAGTAATTTATCTCTGTCAACTAAACGTCTGTTTTACGGATTTATTAAGAGAATTTCATTTTGCCTCTAGCTTGTTCTTGTACTTTTGGCTCTTACTGATGAAACATGAGAAATCTAGCAGTGCCCAGCATGCAGCTCAAGGGTGCAACTCTGAGATGGCCATTAAAGAGCCAGTAATCACACATACACATTTCAGTCCACCTTCTATTAGAGGAGCTGTTATTAAACTCACTCCTATAAGCACTAGGCACTGGTGACAGAGGATAAAAAAAAGGACTTGAGGTAAAGTGCTTACCCCGCACCCTCTGACTACATCCATAAACCTGTACTCCATCAAACCAGAGACGGGACCCCATTTGCCTGCTTAGCGTTCATCCTTCACAGCCAGCCGGTCAACTCAACTCACATTTTAAAATGCTCAGTCGATTCCAGAACTAGATGATCGGAGAGGGATTTCTTCTGCCCTGGCTATGAGACTCCGGATTTTACATCAGAGGACTTTAGGATGAGAGAGGGGTTAGGGACAGCCAGAATAGCGCTAACGCTGGTTGCCTGGAGTTTTGCTTAGCGCCTCAGAAGACCGACATCCCTGCTGGGACATGCATCAGTTTCTTGTATTAAAAGAACAGGAAATCTCAAAGAGCGAGATGAAGAAAAACAGCACAAAGTCATCTCTGTGGAAACAACAGTCTCAAATCACAGAGAGGTGTGAGGCAGTGTAACCCATATATTGAAATAGAAAGAAATTTCACAACATTACGGCATTTACTGTATTTTTCACTAAATAAATACAGCCATTATCAGCATATATGCATTTAAAAAAATCTTTTGAGCAATGCTGCCTTCATATGAAAAATGTCAGAAATATATTCATATAAATTGAAACAAATCAACCTGTAAATCTAAACAATTTCATCATAACAGCATGATCATTCTTTTAAGAAACAACTCCTCAAGGACAAGTTTAAAACTTTCCTTTTTGTTTTTTTTTTACTGTTAGTTTGGTTCAAATTGAAAACTAAATTGCACAACACAGTTCATATACATATTCTGTTAATAGAATGTTTAAAATTTAATCAAAAGTGAATATGACACAGTTTGGAATGACACCGCTGATCTCATCGATGTTTCTCTCTTTTAGAGACATAAAAGGTGAACTGACTGTATTGGATAAAACACTACCGCTAAGCAACCAGTCACTCTGCACCAACCTGACTCAAGGCTCTTCCCAATGGAAACTTTATGTGCCATAAAACAGACAGACGGAGAGTGAGCATAAACTCACAGAATAGTCCTGAATGTCTGGTCATAAAAGACTCAAGGCCTGTTTTAAATGTACATCACTTACGGCAATGGATATGAAGAAAAGATACCGTTTAACCTGACCGCAGTACAAATTAAAAGCAAGTTTTTGAAGGGTCTGGCTACTCACATGACAAATGGATCAAGTACATTCATCAGTTTTAATGAACACTGTCCTCAAAGAAGCCATTTAACCTTAAACACAGACGTTTAAACTGACATACTATGTTTGAAAACTGCTATGATTACTCTTCTTTTAAAACATAAATTTGATTTCAACAATAGGTCTACATAATATTCACATATGCAGTTTATAGCGGATGTTTTGTACTAGCCATACAGTTACAGCATGAATTATTATTTACACCTATTAGTAAAAAAAGTAATATATTTAAAATACATGTATTTAATACTAAGTATATTTCAAATCTTAGAATATTATCATAATTTAAATGCTAAATATTTAAATTGTATCTGAAGAATACTTGTAATAGTTCCATATTAACAAAATAAAATATACTTGTACTCCAACTCTACTTCTGCACAATTTAAGTACATTAAGTCCAAAATGAGTTGTTCCAAATTAGCAGACTTTAAGCATACCAGTTTAGTATACTACAGATTCATTTGCAGGACATTTTGTTAAGTACATTAAGTACAGTATGTACAGTATGCAGTATGTTCAGCATGAAATAAATGTATTAACTATATTTATTTTCCACTAGGGAATTAACATTTCACATAACATTTGTATATTTTATTTTACAGTTCTGACTTTTTTTCTTGCAAATGTACGTTTACGTTTACGTTTCAGACTTAATAATTTGATTTAACTCGAAAATGGTGAATTTGTCAATTTTGAGGGGGAAAAATGCCAGAGAGATGGTTTTTGTATTCAGAATTGTGAGCTACAATCTTGTAATTGAGAGAATAAAGTCAAATAAACTCAAATTTGCCTTTTACTTATTCTTTTATTCCATACCTTCCATAGACGGCTAATTAAAACTAGGGATGCACTGACATGTTCGCGCGTTTTGTCTGTAAAGCCGGTCCTGTAATCAGCGGTAAATGCCATTAGGTGCGTGATTTCACATTACACGCTACACATACTACACACACCGTTGTTCACTGACGAGCTGCGCAAAACC
>JAUMHR010000055.1:5186359-5197385 GCA_032361145.1 Enteromius fasciolatus
CGCCTTTTTACAGTTGCTTAATAAAAGCGGGCTTTCCACACAAAAAAGTGCATGTGTCATTAGTATGAGGGAAAAAATAGATGGGCTGGGATCGGGCTCGGACATATCTTAATGCCTGTCGGGCACGGGTTGGGTTCGGTTACTGCTCTGTCGGACACGGGCCGGGCTCGGACAGAAAAATGCGGCCCGATCCGCACTCTAGTATGGTGACCCATCTGCGTTTAACCCATCCAATGCACAGCAGTGAACACGCTCCCGGAGCAGGGGGCAGCCAATACTGCAAGTTGATGGTTCCCATTGACTTCCATAGTATTTTATTTCATACAATGTGGACCATCAAGTGTTTAGTTATATTCTTCAAAATAGCTTCTTTTGAGTTTTAACAGAAAGAAGAAATGCATACAGGTTTGGAATAACTTGAGGGTGAGTAAATGACGAAATCATTTTCATTTTTGGAGGAACATGCTAAATAATAATAATAACTTGCAATCCATTAATTTACTAACTGCTTGTTTTCTTAAAACACACACACAAAACCTAATACTATCTTCTCTATTCATTTTGCATTCTATCTATTTGTTTTCTGTTTATTTACTATACAATTAACAAAAAGCAAAAAAGGCCTGTAACATTAGCTTGCCTTTATTCTATTTTTTTCTTTTTATTATATAATAATAATAAAAAACCTTGCTACCTAAATTATATATAAATACATGATAACAGTAAATATAATAGATGCATTATAAAAGCACACTGAAGTCAACAGCAAACTTTTAGCTTCCAGGGAAAAGCTGTTTTTGCAAGAGGATATTTTGTCGACATTGACTATATTACTTAGTGGAAATAAACAATTCTGCCAACTAATATAGTTCATTAGACTAACTGTAGGCAGTTTATGGTTACCAAGCAACACAGCAACTTGGTGCATTAATATAGAATTCAATTGATGTGAAATTATGCCTATAGCTTCAATTTTAAGAGAACTTCTAATGCGATGCATACAATCAGAATAAGAAGCATCTGTTTTATAATGAAGACCATTGAATTGTATGGAAAATACTCTTTTTAAATGACTAAAACAGAGGCTGCCTCACAACTTAACAGTGCATACAAGACAACTATGGGGATGTTACCACAAGCACATTATTTTTGCAAAACTTGAGAGTTTGAATACATTTAGGGCATCATCTCCATAATATAACAGGCCATTTGAAAAGATAAAAGACAAGTGTCTTTCATGGTGAATTTCAAATGGAATTACTGTGCAATGTGTATCACTAATCACTCTCTCAGCCAGTTATCAACTCGCTTAAATATTACAACCGCTCTGCAAAGAGCGACTTATCACCCATCATTAACCACTGACAGAAACAGTGAGAGAGACAGTAGAATTTAATGGGAGCGACTGGATTTACAAAAACACACTTGGGGCAAATTCACAGTTGTGCTGGTATTCCGCAAACACCTGCATCTTATTCACTACCCACATGCAAAGTCATCATTTTTAGATGATATTTGATACAATGTGCTTGTTTCAATGCAAACTTAGGCTAATAATAAATTTCTCTATTTTTTCAGGTCAGATTAAAAAAAAATAAAAATAGAGGTTTGTAACCGGTGCGCGCAACAAGTGTGATATCCTCTTGACTTTGCTATGCATGAGAATATTTATGAGCGTGTACATTTGCATTTATTATTATATAAGTGCAATAACTGGAGTATGCGGCATACTGCGCTTCTACATACAGTGAGAGACACATCATTACGAAAGACATTAAGGAAACCAGGGTGCGAGCAGCATGAGACGCTCACACACAGCACATACCCACACCTACCAGGGGCCCCGCATGCCTCCACTGTAATGGGTTGATCTGCGGGCCTCTGATGGAGTGCTCTCTCACACACTCAATGGCCCAATGATCATTTTAATGGACTCGAGTCACTCTCTGTGTCCTCTAGCAAAGACATCACACAGAGCTATCTGTTCATACGGCGGCATGGAGCAGCGACGGAAATAGAGGAAAAACTCCCTTCATTTTTTCGCCCCTAATCACAGCCCTAACACTTCCAAAGTAATATCTTAGAGTTTCAGAAACTGTGCCTATACGTGACCGCAGCTCAGATGAGGAGGGGGGTTCTGGGAGGTGTTGAACCCGGTCTAATACTCTTTGCTGGATTGGTGAATCCATCTTAATCAGCGTGGCTCTACCTTTTGCCAGAGCAAACGGTGCAGCTATTTCAGAGCCAGCGCTAAATATCGCACAGTATAATGAAATATTATCAGCTCGCAAACAAGACCAGACATTCAGCATTGACATTCAGATTTTGCATTATTTTTTTGAGCAAATAGAGGTCCTTAAAAACAAAAAAATAAAACAGCACTGGCTTTTAGATATTGTGTTATTTGTTGTGTGTAAAGGGTTGGGTTTCCTAAAAGCAGACTGTGTGATTACAAGAACGTTTCAGCTAGTAATTTTAGCAAAGATTCAACGGAGCAAAATTTGGCTGTATTGTGAGGGAGTCACCAATCTTTCCCGCCTCTTTAATTACTTACAAAACACCCATATAATTATTTAAACACAGGTTCACAAGAAACGGTATCCTCTTTCTCCCGAACTGACTGCTATCATCGGTTTTGACATTTTATTCTGTTAAATTATATATGCCTCGGTCAAAACAACTGAAACTCAAAAGTAACCCGTCTATCAGCTATGTGTAGACACAAGGGAAATAAAAGTTTCAGAGTTTGCATAAAATTTACAATATACAAATTTTTTTTTCTTCTCAAAATCACATTTTATTTATTCAAATAATGACACCAAACCTGGTACAGCCCTTATGGAGCTGTATACACACACAAAATGACTATAGTCAGATTATATAGTCAGGCTATATATACGGCTGTGCTACACACATTTCATATAAAACGCGTATAATTAAACTGAGTCTGCCTTATTGCATTCTTTCTCATTGTTTTGTAATTTCAAAACCAGGGAAAAACGCACATTCTGTCCCTCCCAATCACAGCTACATTTTTCACCAGAAAAAGGCGGAGAGATGGCAATAAAAAGCAAAAAGAATTGTTTTTCCTCCCATTCCTTTTTCATTTCCAAGGGGAAATGTAGTGAAAGACAGAAGTGCAGTACTGTAATATGTTTAAGTGGGTCTGTAGCTTTGGGCTGGCTGTGTGATCCAGCCACCGACAGAGGGTCAAGCCACTGTAATACTCATTCAGTGGAGAGGCAGAGGATGTGCTGTGCTTATAATGTTTGTTTTTGGGCTAGACAGTTACATTCTCTCTCATATGAGCTCTGGGTCCAGAGTGAAACAACACCTCACAGATATTTATCAGAGCAACTTTTCTTGATAGACAGAATGACAGATAGCTAGATAGACACTGTAGATAGAGAAAGAGAGAGAGAGAGAGAGCGATAGATAGATGTCCTAACACATGCATGACCCACCTGCTGCTCTTGAACTGACAATCTCTCAATCTGTCTCTTTCTCTTTGTCTTTCTATTTCTTTTTCACACCCAGGCCTTTTGTTTCATTAGAGCACACAGATGTGCTGATGCTTACCGAATTACAGACGAGTGTTGCCAACCCAAACCAGATGGGACCAATCTATATTCAGATTAGCTATTTCTCTTCATTCATAATAATCCCCACTGTTACCCTTCGGTTCATGACAGTTGGCTCACATCGACCGCCTGACGCTCCCTTCACCTTTGAGTCCAGCCACAGCAACACAAAACAGACAAATTACGTAAGTGTTTTATCATGCATACTCATCAGATGAAAGTCATCTGGGCTGTCATATTTAGATATCACCGAACTTCATCAAAATCTGAAATGCAATTGGTCAACAATAAGTTTAAAGGCTGCATTTAATTGGCATACTTATAAAATATATACTAAAATATATAAATGCATGTTGTACACCTAAATGTTTTATCTTACACAAAGAAGAGGCAAGACACTTAACTGCACACTGTCACCAAACATACAGCTTTCTGTATATGACAGGCACATTTCGTATATGATTGATATTATTTGTCCTAAAATCAAAACTAATTAAATAAACAGATACATTTAGCTATTTCATTTAGCTTGCTTTGTTTTACTTATACTAATAATGATATTTATTACAAAGTAGAGGTATTAATTATTCTTAAATAAATTACTTAGTAGCTCCAGCAGTATTGTTATTATTTTTACTAATCTATTAATGTATTTAGATAAGTTAATCTTAATCTTTCGGGATAAATAATGGTTACTGTTAAAGTGCATCCTGCCCAAGCTTTAAATTTAGTAAAAACTGACAGTTTATGCCACTCTTCCTGACTATTTGGAATGTAGTACAATTTGGGGACTCAATATTTCTAATCTAGAGTACTTTTTAGGATGCACTGCATGCAAACTAGGATGCGGTCTTTATGTATTCTACTGGTCAGCAGCTCTCCATGATAAATTAGGCACAGAGACAAACTGAACAGATAATGTGAACTGGATGGCAGCCATTGCTTCCTCAGACATTCTGATTCCGTGTAATTTGATTGGTTGCCCGCAATAATTCAGTCAGGCTGGAGATTTTTAAGATACTCAGTCCCGCTCAGCTTCAGACTGCATTTAATGCACTTCTCTCTCAAACACGTGCAGTCTAGCATGACCGCATATCATATGCTGAAACACAAACCCGTAAACAACATTCAATCATCACAGGAAGATAAATGTGTAGGAAGTAGCATGCGATTTCAAGTTTCAATTATGGTTCAATTAAAACCTTTTTTTTTAAGATGATTGTGCTGCATTCCCTTTGACTGACATGCGATGCAGTTTGCACAATGTATTTGAAGTTCAACACTGGCAGACGTTTAATTGCTCGTTTGCTGTTATCTAGTGCAAGATATCTATCTAAATCAAAACAGCCCAATTTGAAGGAATATAGCTGCTAAAATTACTTTTATAGACAGATATCTTCAGGGAGGTTCTCCATGCCAAGCGTCAAATAAATGCATTATCAATTATCTTGATTAGCTGTTGCATTCCGATATAGATACATATTTACGAGTTTCAGAGGTGCAATCAAAGGGATTCATATCCCCTTAAGCAGCAGGACCGGCAGCTAATGAGGAACAAGTCGTAAAAAAACAGCTTGCAAAGACTTGTGGTCTGAGAGAGGGTTACTCTTGGTGGAGAGCAGGAAGAGAGGAGCGATATGGGGATAGAGAGAGAGGAAAAGAGAGTCGAGAAGAGGCGGGAGATGAGAGGGGAGAAGAAGAATGGAGGGATTGGGCGTCAGCCGATGGATGCAATTAAGGCCGAGTAGCATTTCTTCAAAAGCGTGTGGAAATGCATGGAGAGGTCTGCGTTCTGCAGATACAGGCCGCAGCTTTGCTCTGTGTCCCACCACTCAGCCTGTTGACATAGCAGTCTTTCTTCGCTTTTTTTTTTAATTCGTTATGCTTTCCGTCTGTCTCTGCCGAGAAATTATCCACTCTCCGCCCGGCTTTTCCCCATCTGACAACCACGCTTTGTGGAGCGGCTGCGATACTCTCAATCCCCCAGCCGAGGTCAGAGGTCACCTCACAAGCACAAGCGTTCCGTCTCCTCTCAAACTTCCACGCCAATCAACCTTGAGAAGACGATACCCATGATTCCTCTTCTCATCGCTCACCCCCTGTGGTTTATTAGATTGGAGTGGGAGGGAAGAATAAAGCAGGTAAAGAGGCAGGTACGGCTGGAGCTAATGGTGAAAGCAGCATACAGTAATCATCAGACTGTTGGCCGCAGAGACGCAACACTCAAATAGTTCATTATAAGATGACACAACCAATTTGTAGCAGGGGCGGCAGCAATCTCAAAAATCTCCCCTGACAAAAGCATTTAGATTAGACTGCTTTTCAACCAGGAGAGCACTGACACGAATCGCTACGCTCAACTGGGGGAATGGAATCTGTTTTAATTCTCCTCCAGGCAAACATAAAACTGTCCAGGTAAGTCATTTACGGAGAGGGAGAGGGACCGTTTCACCCAAAAAAAAGATCTCTTTGTCTCGTATGCGTGCTGTGCTAAGACTATTCATCTATTTGTTACATTTCCTTCCATTATTTCTCTTATAATCTTCCTTTACTGGCTCAGCTCATGAATGCTAATAGCTCTCTCGGAACAACATGGCTCTGTAGATTATTTCCGATCGGAGAGCTACTTGCTCTTTTTTTTGTTCCCGCCGATTGTAATACACGTGAATGAATCCTTCTAGATGAAGCTGGTGGGTGAAAATGGAGTGAGGTGCTATTTCATCTAATAAATATAATTCCGTAATTACATTCTGAAAGAAGTGCTTAGACCCCGCTGGCTCTAAAGAATCTCCCAGAGTGCAAGACCACCGCTCACATCTCAGCCAGACCTAATGAACTCCAATACTACGACATCAAATAGATTTTTTACACTCCCCTTTTCATTTTATAGTTACTCTATTCCAACTCCAACACACACACACACACACACAAAATGCAAAGAAGATGCTCTGTTGCTCAGAATAAGGGCTTAGGCCTTCGTGTCTTATCACGCTACATGCAGAAGCCCCAGTCTGATTCCTCTACAGCTCGTGTTAGGAAAGCCAAACTCTACAAAGCGGCATGAAGACAAATTCAGGAAGGGCCAGGGGGAAAGGAAGCATCTAATCCTGGAACACAAACATCAGAAACAGAGAAAAGACATGTTGGTTATGTTTGGCAGGGACTGGGGAAATTCAGCAACAAAAGAAAGAGGTGTTAGTTTGCTAATAGCCCTTTAAGTGTCAGTGTAAATATTTGTGGATTTCCACACAAAGAGCGCTGGTCAAGCGTCCAAATGTGAGATGCTAAATAAATGAGCTTCTCCCTGAAGAACTGAAGCATCAGTCCTCGAATGCAGGTCACCGGGGACCTGACGCGACAGGCTTCGTTCCTACGGCGGTTTCCAAGAAGAGTGTATCTAAGGGACTATTTGTTTATTCCATCAAGGCTAAGGGAAAAGGCTAGCGTGACTTAGTGTTAAAAAGAATTTGTGTTTGTATTTGTGTGAGTGTTTATCCAATGCAAACAGCAATAATAATGCATGAGAAGTGTTTGCTCTCACAGCAAGTGTATATCTAGACTTTTAACTACGTGATGATTAATGTGGGTGGCTGCTAGCAGGGTTGTGTTTCAATGTGATTCTTCAGTTTGAACCGCGAACAGGACAAGAATTGCAATTCAAATTTGTATGTACAAATGTACGTACAATGTTAAAATGTTGGATGAGGTCAAGGATATGTCTTGTACATACATTTACGCTTTGATTCCGTGTGGGGTGGACGACACAGAACAGCGTACACTACTTGGTGTACCACAAAATGGTGCTACGGTGATGCTACAGTGCCGAATTAGTTTAATAATGTCATTATTTTTGTTTTCTTTCCATACAAAAAGTATTCTTGTCGCTTTGTTTACATTACGGTTAAACCATCGATGGCAGATTCTGAAGATGTCTTCCATACCTTTCTGGACCTTGTCAGTGTTATTTACTTGGCAGTCAAAGGCACAGTCACAAGCCTCCCAGTTTGCATCCAAAATATCTTAAATTGTGCTCCGAAGAATTGGTTTGGAATGACATGGGGGTAATCAAATGAAAATTTTTCATTTTGTGTTGAAGTAACCCTTTAAAAAGCCCACAATAAAATTTGCTCCAGCACTGATGATTATGAGTGTACTGCTTATTTACAGCAGTATGATGGACAGAGACGCTCTTAGATCCATGTGTGAGACCGATTAAGTTTAGTGAGAGTTTAGGCCTTACTAAATCAGGGGCTCGATTTGTTTGGATATGAATCCTTAGGCTCGGTTTTATTGCTCAGATTAGCTGAGCCGGTCCTTGTCCTGTATGCCCTTAATTAACAAGCCTTCAATTCCCCTATTAATTAGAACAAGCTATTAGCTATTTTACATCACTCTTCATTTGTCGACAATTAAAAGGCCAATTATTAAAATCATGCCACACGGTTAATTGTGCGAGGGGATGGGCAGCCGCATCAGTGTGAAGATGCTGGAGACCTGAGAGAATCAGAGTGGAAGATTTCTCTGAGCTTTTCCTGTTTGAAAGAAAAAGTTCTGCAACTTCCTGATCGTGCAGGGAAGACTGTGTGAATGATGATGTAAAGAATAATGTAGAGTCGGATGATTGTTATCACTGATCATCCTGTCAAAATATATTTTGCAGTAATGACTGACTGACTGAATGTAAATATATGTAAATAATATACTATAGTCTATACACTAATATACTAATATCACTTACCGACTATGCACAAAGTCAAATCCAATCGCAAACCGTAAACACTGCTGCTTTTCCCACACATACACATCTGCAGCTACCAATTTGCTATACTTTGATCACTTGCTAATGTTAGCCTGAGGAAAACGAAAGGGAGTGTTAAAAGTAAGTGCTTTCCAAAAGATTTCATCAACATCTACAGCATATGGAGGAGATATTCCATTTATGTTATTCTGTTATCCACTCAGATTATGATTGTTTGCTTTAAAGAAATACAAAAGTATTCAAAGCATACAGAAGTACAGAAAGCATCATCACATTCTTGGATGCATTTTCAAGGGGCAGATATAAGGTCTTTTACCTTAGGTTTTTTTATCTTGCACAAGGGCAGGGAACAAAAGATACACTAGACTTACAGTAAATAGTATCTTTAAAAACAGCGCTCTTAAGTTCCCTAAGGTTACCACTTATGATCATACAATACAGCAGAAATATTTTTTCTTGCATCAAGATCTACACATACTTTTCAAAAACCTAAGTGCTAAGCAATGGCAAAAATAAGATTAATCAGTCTAATGCACTGCAGCACAAATGCATTCCCATTTAGAAGCGGACCCCCTCTTGCCCACTACATTCAAAGAGCAATGTAAGCCATTACGAAATTACTTCCATCATAGTTTCCTTGCCAAGCTCTTCCATCTCACATTGGCATTCACTGTGTCAGATGTTTGGAGCGACCCTCAAAACTTTGAGCCATAAACTACGCCGACACAGAAATCCAGCTTCAGAGCCTCTTGGAAGGGACAGAATGGGGACACAAAACGAAATGGCTTTTCAGTCTGATGGCAAATATAAAAAAGAAACTCAACGAACCCTACGCTGTCCTTCTATCGCTCATTGCAAATTCTCATAACAAGGCAGAGGAGACTGTTTTGTGTGTGTGTGAGATGTACAATGAGTTCCAAATGTCCACTAATGGAATCAACTTCTATTTTGCAGTTTCTCTTTTTTCCCCATTACAAATACCAGCATAACAATTTATATTCCAATTAACAAAATATTAATGATTTACCTTTATACGAATTAGCATAGTATATATCCGAAATTAGAACTACATATTTGCAATTGACTGTATCTAGCCTCAAAACGCTGTTTGTTCCTACAGTATATATTCATACTTAGAACTATATATATATATTCACATTAACCTCTAAATATGTGTAATATGTGTGTGTAATGTAAAAATTCATCCTTTAAAAATGACTATTTAGATACTTTTTAATTATAATCATGGCACATATTCACTGTTAAATATGACTTTTTCCTCAATAAATGTATAAATAATTAGTAAGTCGGGAAGTTTAAGTGTGGGGTAGCAATAAGGGATCTAAAATATGGTCATGAGGTTTATACATACTAATAAACAGCCAATATGCTAGTAATATGCAGACTAATAAGCAACTATTTAAAAGCGTTATAATTATTAACTTTTTATAATCTTACACAGAAACTGTGAGGCTACATATGCTTAAAATAACTAAATAAATAAACAAACAAACAAACTGCATGATAGCTCAAACAGCGTCTTTATGTCTACTAACTCAAGAAAAGGTTTTCTTGTTATGAAGAAAATGTAAAAAAAAATGTTAATCCTAAAAACAAGGAAGAAACATTTGTCCTACATGCCACGTTTATTTTAACAGTAAGCAGACCCTGTAAGCAGCAAAGACTCCCTTAGCGCCCCCGAGGCCCATGGGGTCTACACAGAAAGAAGGTGAAAGAGATGGAGAAAGACGGAGAGCAAGGAAAGAGTTTTCTCTCCTCTAAGGTGAGCTTCCCCTACCCACAGCTTAACCAATCAGACTCAACAGCAGGAGCCCAGTGATTGACAGGGCAATTACCGCTAGCAGCCTCTCTGGTGGATCCGGAGACATCTCCAAATACAATTTCACTATTTTGTTACATCAGACGTTCACAGGAAGGATTTAGTACAAAAGCAAAATTGCCAGGCGGACTCATGGTGGAGCAGTCCTGCTGGTGGAAAACTTCCATACCGCGTGTGTTTTCATTCCACGCTTTTTTCATAAAAACATACCCTTGGCCAAGGTTATTTCCCACTAACCCCTGTGCTATTTTTGAAAGTATTTTTCTCAATAATAGTTTTTCTCTTTGAGGAGTGATAGAAGAGGTCTCTGCTGCTGGTAGGAGAAGAGTTAGAAGTATACCATTAGAAGTATCTCTTTAAATACATAAACTTTAAGGACAACGGTGAGCTACTTATTATGGTAATAAGAAAGGCTTTTCACAGTGATACATTAAGACAAGGTGAAAGCTAGTCTTTTTACACTGTACACTAGAGGGGAGTGGGGTGAACTGTGACATTTTTTCTTTTTTTTTTCTTTAGCGAAGTTGTCCTCCAGGCAAGGAGAAATGAGCAATAATGCATTAGAAGATCTTACATTCAAATAAACTGTAAGCAGACATAATATATATATATATATTATATAAATACACAAATATATATATATATATATATATATATAAATTAGTTAATAAATTATAATTATTATTATATGTTTATAAATTAACGCATGCGATTAATTTTTTTCAGATTAATGTGTTAAATATTTTTAATAATTAACGCAGGGGCATGGTTAGTACGGAAGCGTATTGCATTCACTTGAGAAAAAAATATCTGCTCTGTTTTTCTGAATTAACGACTTAATTATCT
>JAUMHR010000055.1:5223636-5235162 GCA_032361145.1 Enteromius fasciolatus
GAGAGACAGAAAGAGAGAAAGAGCAAGAAGGAGAGAAAATTAGAGGTCATTCAAATGCAGAGGAAAACCCATAAAGATGATCGACTGAATATTATTTCATGAGGTCAAATTAGATTAATTAATCTAGAACTCGCTGCAGACCTGATAAAACAGGAGGAGCATTAGTATGTACTCAAGCAAGCTGGTTCGGAGAAAAGAAACGATAAGAAGAAAAGAAAAACAGAAAGGAAAAAAGGGAAGGAAAGGAAAGGCGACAGATGAAAGAAAGAAAAACAATGGGCATTATCAAAAGGAATGCTGATGTGCGAGTTGCCATAGTGACTGGAGAAGGTGTGCCAGTCATGGCCATAATCAGAGCCATCGCTAAGTGTAGCTGTCATCAGAACAGCGCCAAAGAGAAAGAACCACCGGCACAGACATCTCTCTGACTGCTAAAGAGGACGGATGGGAAACGCACTGCCTCTAAATACAGCTGCAAACATTCAATCTTCGCCAGCCATGAGAAAATATGCTTTTTGGTGCCAAGGACTATCACCTTAATGTGCCGAGAGAGAAAATGTTTATTTGTTGATTTATTTATTGAAAGATTTACATTGTCAAACTGCATCTGACTCCAAACTGGAGGCGTACTGAAGATTTTGCCATGTCTAGCATCGGGAAGGTGAGATGTCAGTATCGGATGTGAAAGGAACCTGGGGATGTTGAGGCTGAGTTTGTAGGATCAGATTTATATGATGGGAATCATTCAAAATCAGCCTAAAAGGGATTACAGCACAGCTGACTGCTCATTTCCTTCACACTGCCTGTATAAGTACCTATAGTCCTGAATTATAACTGCTGATCCACACACACACATGCAGCAGTATATGCTGAGTGCATGCATATACAGTATATTCAATCATTTTCTTGTAGTTTGGATTGGAACATTCTATTGGAGTTTTTGCAGATCATCTAGGATTTATTAAAGGAATATTCTGGTTTCAACACATGTTAAGTTCACTTGACAGTGGCATTGATTTAAACAAAAAATAATTATAAAACCAAGGTTTAGGCACTTACAGTGAAGAACAAGGGGCCATTATTAGTTTTAAAAGCAGAAATGTAAAGTTTAACATTTTTAAAAAACTTAATTTGTGTGTGTCTCATACAAGCTGTAAATGCAGTCATATTTAAAGTTGTTTTAGGGTTTTGTTCTAAAAAGGTCAAACAGTACAATCATAATATGCATATTGTTTACATCTTGTGGCTATATCATAAGTATTTTAATATCTTAACATTTATTTGAATTAATGTTTGTGGTAATCAACATTACTCCTGATTAAGCACCAAACCTGAAATATCGCTTTAGGATCTCAATTTAAATCCAGAATGAGTGTGAATAGTAAAAAACAGGAATCCATTTTCCAGAATGTTTGCTACATGATCTTTTGTGGTTCAAGTTACAGTACAACTGTACTCGTAGCCTTTTCATTGTGGTTTCATCTGAAAAAGAAATAAAATCATTGTATAATATGCATGTCCCTTTAAATTTACTTTTTAATGATTATGTGGATAACAAACAGGCATCAAGATATTGCTTTTCTTTACGTCAATGCAGGAGCTGCGGTTCCATTGTTTACCTGAGTAAACTGGCAAGTGCTTTTCTTTAGCAACACATTCCACTGTGGCATCTTATTTAGACTTTGCATTTCATAGCCATCCAATTGCAGCATCCAAAGTAGCCTGCAATTCCACACTTGATTCGTAAATTCAATACTTAATTAAATGAGCCAGATAAAATCATAAATACATTAGGAAAATAAATCACATCAATTTACATTAGCATTTCAAGGTCTAGTGTTTTTTTTTTTATTCCATTCTCTTCTCCCAAAACCTATTTAATTGTAAATGTAGCTTACTGTTTTTTTAAGGTTGTGGGTAATATGTCTTCAAATTCCCCCTGCATATATTTTCCAACAGCGTCCATCCAGAATTTGTTTCGCCATTATCTCTAAATGCTATTAATGCTCTGATGGGGCCCTCGGTTCATTTAAATCCAGCCTTACCTAAGGAAACTTTATGCTGGGAAAAGCTATGTGATATGAAACTATGAAACTATGAACACTGTGTTAGAATAAAAGCTGTTGAGTTTTTTGAGGAAACAGTTGCCTCAGTCCATGTAAGTTTAGAAACCAATGGTTAGGAATACTATGAACTTATTACACTTTGTATATCACTGCATTGATTAAAACCATTAAAACAAGAAACCTTCTATTAGTCTGCTTCATCTCTTCACATAACTGTTTTCTATTGAGTGCAATGAACTTTCAGTAATATTTAAGTGAAATGAAAAACTTGTTTTATTTAGTACATTCGACTGTGATGTTTTACAGTGATCAAAGCATACATGAATGGAAGCTTCAAAGAACTGGATGAACATATTTATTCACATATACTCAGTGATTCACCAAGCAAAGTGGGTTGCAGATCTGAAGAACAATGCTAAATGAAAATAATTAAACAGCCACTAACCACATAATCGTGCACAGTTAGGATTGAAGTGCCACTGAAATTCACAGACCACATTGACAGCCCTGATTAGAATCGCAAAATAAACAGACTTATTAACATTTAAAAGGGAGGAGAAAATGCTTCCTGTTTCTTTAGTGCTTCTCAAATATGCATAGATGGTTTACTAAGGAAATAGAGAATGAAAAGTACTTTGCGTAGCACAAGCCATTAAGAAAGAACGCCACTGCATCTCAAAGGGCCTCATTCAAAGTAAATGGAAAAATAGAACACACAATTTCTTGGAGATTTGGTACATCGACCTTCTGATTAAAAGAAACATCTTCCAGCCAGCTCACTCAAACCCGAGAGGGTGGAAGAGATGCAAGCTTCTGTTGTTCCGAGAGTTCTCCAGAGTTTGGGTCAAGGTGATCCATTGGTCAATGGAGCTGAAGAGCAGCGTGAAACGGGACCATGAGGTGTGTTTCGAGAAGAGCGACTTCACCTTTGAGAGGGGCGAACAAAAGCAGAGAGCGAGGGGGGCCGTGGCGATGGACTTTAGCTTGATTAAATGGTCAGTGAGTCGGAAAACAACCCTGATGTGATCTGTGACCTCAGGCCAAAATCTTTTTACAGAAAAGATTAAATGAAAACACCTTCAAAGGAGCCACGGGGACAAAGTCAAGTTAGCTTCTCTGAAGAGGAAAAACAGAAAAAGAGTGATGTTCTAGAACTCGCATTAACATTGTGCACATACTGACTGTAAGCTGCCGATGTGGACCATCTCTTTTCTCTGGCCAGTGGACTATATGGTTCACAATACTTTTTTGACATTGCTGTATGGTGGGGGTTTTTTTGGCCCTCAATGTGCAACATCATGCACAGGAGCAAGCAAAAAGTCAAAGATACATACACATGTATATTACAATCTGCTCTTGGACTATCATCGAGGACGTCTCTTCAAGGTTTCTGTCAGACAGAAAATATAAGCAGTGTATTTCCCACTGACAAAGAGAGAACGGAGAGAATTTATCATCAGAGGAATTTCAGCAGCTGCAGCAATTCATTTACTAATGCAAGAGTAGCAACAATCTTATTTAGTAAATCAGATTCATGAAGCCACACACTGAAAACTCATTCATATCTGCTCTGATATGAATACAGCAAAGAACCTCTCAGAGATGTTTTCAAGACGGAAGACTTCGGTATAAAATTAAAATATGGTTTTTGAATAACCTTCAAAATAGCATGAGAGAGGTTTATCTTCAATGTTAGAGCTTATTTGTTACATTTTTGCTGTCACACCATAGCACACATTGATACATTGACTACCCAACTGTATTTATTTATGATTTACTAAATAAAGCATAAAAATTATCAATTTGTTTCCTAATTTTTTCCTTCTGTTGGCCATAATTGACCTACTGTCTGCCTGATGTATTTTGTAGTGACAGACAATGGCAAAAACAAGTCACTTCTGTGCTAGTGTGACTTTAGTAAGTTTACTTGATCTGTAAATAGCACATAACACCTATTTCAGACACATGCAAAAAAGTGCTTTGTTCTGTGGGACTCTTCCTTTTGCAATTCAACACCATTTTAATCAGTGACAATCCAATCACAGTCATTCTTATGGCAATCAGAGAGAGAATGCACAGAAGCGTGAGACACAGAGAGAGAATGGTAGGGCTGCAGACTTTTATATCTTCCAAGCGGCAGGGACTCAAATCATGTCTCTATGAAGTCTTGATTAAAACGACTTTACCGAGTCAACTGCCCTGTGCGCACAAAACACGTAATTTAGTGTTACAATTTAAGTGAAGAACATCTTGCAGAGATGTCAAAGCTTTGTCAAGGGATTATAGCGAAAAGTGTTGACTCTCAGAATAAAGTATTCTTATCAGTCACATTCAAACCAGAGCAAACTGAAGTTGAGTTCTGAATATATGAGTGCAGACTTGAAGAATACATAAAGAAATAATGAAATAAATAAGTGTCATGTAGATGGGTGGACTCACACATGGGGTGTTTGCATGTCTCTTGGTCCCTCTCTGGACCAAACATATGTCTCTCTTTATAGCAGCATGAAGTGTAATTCTCAAACTACTGCAATGTGATGTATTTTGAAGAAAAAACATGATATTTTATGATTTATCTTCAAGACAAACATTAAAAAAAACATAAAAAAAAAAAAAAGAAAATCAAAAATAAGAAATATGATTTATAAAATTAAAAATAAAATATATTACAAATTACAGAAATATGATAACTATATTATAGTCATAATAATAATAGCCTACAGCAATCCTTAAAATGAACAACTTTTCACCTTAACTATTCAACTAGGTGATCCAAGCCAGAACAAAAAAATCATTTTGGAGGTAGAGCATGTTTACATTTTGATAAAACGTTCCAAAGGAAAGGCCTTTTTTTCTTTATGTATTTTTTTTAACTGATGAATTATGTACCAGGAATGTTCAAAAAAATAAACAGCTCATAGCCAACAATATGAAACTAGACACTTCTGGGCCAGAAGAAAACAAACAGCCCACACAAGCTACGGCCACCCTCATCCTCACCTTTCTAAACGGCCACACCACATGGGAAATCGTCCTGCTACACAGGCCGACATAAAAGCACAATTATTCCAATGTTACACCACCTCGCTCTTCCTCTCAAAGTCTGCTTCCCTTCCTAGTGTGAGGAGGAGAAAGGTGACTTTCATAGAACAGCAGAGAAGCTGACTCAGACAGTCCTGAGCCGCAGCAGGCCACAGGGGCGGCTGCCTCTCTCTACCCCAGTCTGAGCTCACCGTGTCTGGGTATTTTTATAAGATGACTGCCTGTGGTCCGTAATGGGCTGAAGCCAGATATCATTAGGTGTGTGAGTCAGGGCAGACTGATCTACTCCTGCTGTATTGAGCTGGATAAATATAATCCATCTCTTCCATCCATTAGTTATTTATACCAGAGACCTTTTTTGGAGCCCATTTAGCTTGCAGTGCCAGATCCATATCTGCAGTGGTGTGTCCGGCTGGGTTCAAAAACCACCCGCCCCTGCAGGCGAGATGTACATCTACTAGTTATCAGATACGACAGCTGGTTTATTGGTCGGGAAAGCTCTCATTGGCCAAATGAGGCATTCAGTAGCATTAAGGAAAATGAGACTGCGGCAGTTATGCACAGAAGCTGTATCTTTTGGGATGGAGGTGTTTTGATGGAATGTGCAATGAAGGTGAAAAGTCTTACCTCTGTGCAACACAGTTCCACCACAAAAAAAAAAAAAAAAAAGTTCTAAGTTATGAGAATAACTACATTCTGTAAAAATTCTGTATTCTAATTTATATATATATATATATATATATATATATATGTATATATATATAAAACGTTTTAATAAATATTCTAATTGTTAAAATATAAAAGTTATATTAGATGTGATACTATTTCACAATATTACTGTTTTTTTATCAAATATACGCAGCCCCTACTGTATGTCCATAAGAGACTTAAACATTAAAAAAAATCTTACGACACCAAACAAACATTGTGAATATGAATTCTACTCACTATATATTGTATTTCTAACCATCAAAAACTGCTTGTGCAGTTTAAAAAACTACTTTGTATGTTAAAATATTTTCTTAAAAGTACAATTCACCTAAAAATGAAAATTACCCCATGATTTATTCACCCTTAAGCTATCCATCTTCTTTCAGATGAGTACAAGTTATACTATAAATCTCCTGGCTCTTTCTAGCTTTTAAAGGGCATCAATGCATCATTAAAAAAATGCCCCACATCGATCCAGGGTAAACAAAGGCCTTCTGAATCCCTAATTCAGTTCACGAGAGAGTGGTGTTCCACTGGATGACTTGGGACGTACTGTAGGCATAGTATAAGATCCAGTAAAAACTGACGAGGAGAGAGCAACATAATACACTGGTCATGAATTAGAAGTACAAAATGAGTTTGTTAAGAAAAATGCCAGAGGATTTCAGTATTAGCCAACAAGAGACTGGTTTTCATTTGCTGTAAACAAAACTTGGGTTCTTGGGAAGCTAGCATATTCTCACCAAAGCTTATGCTACACCTACGTCATCAGCTGGAAATTCACTGTCTCAAGAACACACAAATGACAGTGCAAGCTGCAGATTCAGGTT
This sequence comes from Enteromius fasciolatus, assembly GCA_032361145.1. Lineage (NCBI taxonomy): Eukaryota > Metazoa > Chordata > Actinopteri > Cypriniformes > Cyprinidae > Enteromius > Enteromius fasciolatus. The sequence goes on from JAUMHR010000055.1 coordinate 5,230,286, forward strand.
TAAAATGTTTTAGATCTGGATTTGTTTTTAATATAAAAATGCATCACTTCAATTAAGAAGGCCTCTATCAACCCCCCGAGACATTTTTAGCATTTTTCAGTACTTCTCAGTTCAAAATCTTGACCTCCCATTCATTCATTAAGTTTGGAAGAGCAAGACATCTTCAAAGGAACCGAATGTAAGAAATGGCCAAAACTGGTACTGCAATCACTTTCAAAATACTGTTGAGCGGTGTCTCCCCTCCCCCTCCCAGTTGACCAGAGGTTGCAAGATAAGCTGCTTTTATCTGTCTCCATCGTTCAAACGCTTCTCCAATGCAAACCCTTGTCTTATTTTGCACTGTGTCACGCCGAGGTCTTTTAGGTTTCGTACTCGAAATGTTAGACATTTTTTTAGTAGCTGCTGCTGCAGTCACGTCACTTTAATGAAGATCAGGCAACCTGGATGACTTTGTGATTGGGTGGCGCTTCAGGCCAAAACAAAACATGACAACATAAACATCAGTTGAGGGCTGCAACTGCGCTTTTTAAACGAGAATATCCAGGCTGTACTACTACTGTCAGCGATATGAGTACTTGAAATTAACATGTTCTCTTAATGCCTGTTGAACATAACAGAGACATTTTATGATTATTACAATACATTTCTTACATACGGTTCCTTTAATATAATTTCTAATTGTATTTATGTGAAAGGGGCAGTCATGGCTGATGGCAAAGAGTCTGAATTGTAAACCAAAAGTTGTGAGCTTGAGTCTCAGGTCCAGCAAGAATTGTCAGAGGAGGGTGACCAGTGCTTTCTTCCAATCTTCAATCCCACAACTGTGGTGAGACCCTTGAGCAAGGCACCAAACCCTCAACTGCTCCCCAGATGCTCCAGCAATATTGCTGCCAACTGCTCCAGGTGTGTGTTCATGGTGAGTGTGCACTTGGATGGGCATGGCCACATCTCACTTCACTTCAAAGACCTAGGAGGCACCTCATATACACCTTTTCTATTTATATACATATATATATGTATTGTAAATACATGTCACTTTATTTACGCAGCAAAGCCAGTTGTAGCATCATTCAAATCATAAGTGACCAAAAATGCAGGTTGGGTTTGCAGAGCACCAGTTCCCTTTTTGTGAAAAATGGGTTCGAGAGGCCTCAGGACATTCAAGTTGCCTAGTTTTGTATTTCTGGATGTTTTCGAGACTTTCAGATAAGTATGATGCCCTGCTCGAAGTCACCTAGTGTCATCATCCATCAGTGCAGAGGAGTTTGTGTATTTTTGAAGGGTCACCCTCTTTCCTCTCTCCATCTCTCTCTCTCGTTCTCTCTCTCACACTGGATTTGACAGGTAAAGGAAACGGAGCACCAGAGCATGACAGCTAACAATGGCCCTCTTCTCCCATTACACACACACATTTAACCCTTTGGTGGTCAAACCCTCTTTCATCTAGAGCAAACACTTAAGGCCAGTTTAACAGGTCTACAGGCAGCCTTCCGCCCAATCGCAGCTCACAGGCTCATAAGAATGTGGGTAGGGAAATGTGTACTTCCTGCGCATGATTAAATGTGTGTGTGTTTCAGCACCTGCTGTCAGGAGTGGATGTGATGCTGACAGGTCAGTAATGTAGGATTAGGCTGGAGGGATTTCTGCTTGCTGCTGCTCTGCGGAGATGTCCTTGGAAAGGACGCAGTCCACTGCGGAGTGACTTCGCTACTTCTACTTCCACAATGCGTTTAATAGAGCAAATAGTACGGAGGCAGGATGTTTGCACCGCATCTACGACTCGGGGATTCTTTACCTGCGCTATTATCTAAAAGGCCTCTTTCAGCGGCAGTCAAAGAAACACTTCCCCTAACAAACGTGTCGTACGTCCTTAAGTCACAAATAAAAGGGAAAAGTGAGGGAGAGTGTGGGCGAAAGAGAAGAGAAACAGCTCGTTTTATTTTTTATCCGTCTCCGTCGATGCAAAGACTCGCCGAGACACAAAAGAAGCCATTACTGCTTACCATTTGTTGAATTCTCTGGTGCCAGAAAACTGACAGGTCCATTTCTCTCGCCGTTCAGAAAGAAAGCGCGAGAGACAGCCATCGCATAGGACACCTAATTACCTCACATTGTGAGGGACAATACAGCCGGCGATAAGCCACCCTACTTAGGAGAGGGCCGTGTGTGAGCGTATGTGCGTGGGAGGACACGTGTGCACCGGACAGACGTGAAGTGCATGATCTCTGCATCCGTCTCGGTCCGAGCGGCAGACAGCGATGAAAGTCGCTCAAATGACTAATGTCTTCAGTGGTGAAAAATTAATGATTTTTCTAGCCAGGGTTAATGGACATGTCAAACACAGAAAATGAGTTGTTTGAAAGTAAATTACTGTAATCTATATTTAGGCAACTCGGTTAGCCTCATCAAGAGAGCTTCAACAACACCAGCGAGACTCAGAACCGACCCGGCGCTCTCTCCCTCTCGCAAACACGCAGAGCTTCTTTTGCCGAAAGCGAAATGTGAAGGAGATTCGCACATCCAGGAACATCGTACAGCCGTTGGAGGAGAAGCGGATCAGGTGATCTTTCGTAAGAACACACTGAACAATTCATGAGAGCAGCGCAGAATGGGACGGTTACTGCACAACGACCCGTCTTGAGGAGGAGTACTCGGACAACAAAAGCTTGATAAATGTGTTTTGCGGCGGCTTTTGTTTATGTCCTGAAGTCTTGAAAGATGAGGTTACAAAGCACATTCTGGAAGAAAAAAGCTTAGAGGAGAGAGATGAAGATGCAAACAGCAGCTATCAGAGATTCCATAGGGGGAGCTATTGATGTGCACAAATGCCATTGCAGCACTAAAAGCCTGTGTGTGTGTTTGAGTGTGGGACCTATCCCAATTCAGACATCGGACTGGAGATAAAGCAGGTTTCTGTGAAGAATGATTCAGACTATTTTAAGCAAGCACAAAAAGCTACTCTTTGCTAATAGGATCTGTTATCCCAAAATGGGCTCACTGAACACATTCAAAATAACAATGAACAACAAAACGTGCCATCTGTCTCTTAAATTGATATTTAAATGGCGATAGATTTTCAATATTACGACAAGCATTATAAAACAGCTAGTAAAGCTATTTTTGTTTGTTTTGTTTGTTTTATTGCTACAGACCACAATTAATCAGCTACTGTCAACAAAAGAGGAGCTTAAAGGGCTCTCTGTGTTGTTGTTGTTTTTTTGCCATAATAAAAGCTTCATAGCATAAAGCTGAATAAAAATAAGAAATTAAAATGGTCATAAATATTGGTATTGTAATTTTAAAGTTGTTCTGCAAAAAAAAAAATTAATAATAAATAAATAAAAATAATAGATAGATCTTTCTATATAAGTATTTGTTTGCAATAACAGATAACAGAGCATTAGCTGTATTTTTGTTGTTGTTATTTAATCAAAACAACTTAACTGTGGATTGATTGATATCATTGGAGTGAAGGATAAAAAAAACATGATTTTTGAACATTTGTAAAAAAAAAATGTGTCTGTTTTTGCAAATTAGCTCTTTATTTTTATATAGTAAAAACAACAACAACAATATTAAAGTGATAAAAATAATAATAATTATTATTATTATTATTATTAATTAATACTTGATCATTTTACTGTTAATATTTAATGTTATACTTTTGGTAATATTTTTTGTTTTCTCATTATTCTTACATACTAGATTTTCTTTTAGAGTGAAATATCCCTTAGTAATTTTTCCTATTTTATTTAATATTTTTAAACAATTAAATAATACCAACTATATTTATTTACTATTATTATTATTATTATTATTATTATTATAGTCAAGATAAATAAATCACACTTTTTTTATTATTGCTAAAAAAAAGAGCAATTCTACAGACCAGATATCAAAAAGTTTTTAAAATTATAAAAAAATAATAAAATATATGAAATAATCAAATCATATGTCAGATAGAATGTATCAGTGGTAACAAAGCAAAATCTAAAAGTGCACACAGCGCAAACTCCTCCCTTCAGTCCGAATCCCTTTTTTGGCTGCACTGTTTACATTTCCACAGAAATCTTATTTCTCCCCCTCCTCTCTCATTTTCTTCCACATTCACATGCCCGGTTCTTATCTCTCTATCCATACCGCACAAGGGCGAAACCCCCGAGCCTGCCCACCACATACGACCAGGCACAGAGATAACAGGTGTGTGTTTGTGAGTGGGGCGCCTCGGTGACTGACAGACTGCAAACACAAAGATATGTACCTTGGGCAGGCATTTGCTGCGGGCTCAGATTGTGTACTATTAGCTGGTGTGGTAAGTGAGTTTGACGGCAGCGAGATTGGAACAGGGAGGGCTGTGCCAGAGATTCAGAGGGCCAACAGCAGCCAATACAATACACACACAGCACACAGAGGGCCCCATGGCACAGAGGGCAAGAGCAAAGCAATATGCCATTGTGTGTGAACCAGTGCAGGTGAGAGAGACGAGAACAGACCAGAAGACATGGCACGAGATAAACAGAGGTGAGCTAGCATTAGATTGGACCCAACAACAACAAAAACTTGAAAAGAAGAGAGAGGGAATCGAGAGGTGGCATGAGACCAAAGACCAGACCAGATCAGTCCACCTGAGAAAAGACAAGACCAGAGGCCTGATGTATAAACTATAAACAGTGCATACTGTATGCAAATGTGTATGTCAGACAATCTTTTTTTGATAGTATCTTAAAAATCTGTAATAAACAATAAACTTACCAAGAAATCTTAACATCTATTTGCTCCACCACTCAAATGTCTGGGGACTTATAGTAAGTTTGGCGTGACAGACTTATAGTGTAATCAAAAAATATTGTTACATTTTACAGTTCTGGCTCCCAGAT
>JAUMHR010000055.1:5238008-5249227 GCA_032361145.1 Enteromius fasciolatus
TTGCTTTTATGATTATTCTACTCCTTTTATGTAAAGCACCTTGAATTACCACCGTGTATGAAATGTGCTATATAAATAAACCTGCCTTGCCTTGCCTTGCCTTGCCTTAATATAAATGAGCAATATTGTGCATTCTCTCTGGCCAATATTTAAAAATTTTTAGAGTAATATTAAAAATGTTAAGCAACTGAATGATAAACCAACAAATCATTTGTTATGAATATTGGTTTTCTTTGCATTCAAAGTAAATATGTAAATAAATGAAAATTTCATATTATATATTGTATATATAATGTGTAGTTTTCATTTCATTTTCAACAAATGTTTTGTTGGTTTTTCATCCAGTTGTTTAGCATTTTTAATATTATTTCTGAATATTTGCTCATATACGGTATATGGGTAGTTGACAAATTAAAGTGTCCTATGATGTAACAAAAAAAATTTGAAAAATGTAAAGAAATAAAAACATTGCAAGTTAACCTCTCGAATGAAATTTGTAAATCTAAGAATGAAGATTATAATAACGGTCACACTGTCAAACCCAACTGTGCAGCATTAAATATAAGAGCTAAGAAGGTGACCGGTTATTCCTCTATAAAAAGGGAGAAAGAGAGAGAGGGTGGGGGGGGGAAGCAATGCAGTGTTTGGATGGAGGTGGGTGGGGGCAGTCTGCTGTATCAGCAGAATATGAGCAGTCCTCTCTTTCCCTCCATTCACCTCTCTCTCTCTCTCTCTCTCTCTTTCTCTCAACCCCCCTCACTCCTCCCGCTCTCTGCTGGTGTCTGGGGAACTCAAGGGCAAGCACTCAGCTGTCACCTCCCCCCGCCTCTCTCTCCCCGTCCCAGCCCTTCTGCACACTTACCAGAGAACAGTCACCTTACCGCACCACACACGGGACACTCTCCCATGAAACCTCACGCTGGATCATACAACATACGGACATTAATATACCACCGGTGCAGTATGACCAGTTGAAGCCTCACCATATGAGGTAAAAAAAAAAATTGTGTCACATACACATACAACGTGAACCAAAGTCATCTATAGGACACATGGAACATAGTCACCTATGGTATATATAGAATACCAGTAACCTTACCAACACCTTTACCTGTGGAACATATGAAACACACAGAATACAGTCACCTTGGAGAACACAGTCACCTCACTTATCATACAATACTATGAAAGCAAAGTTAACACACATCACATCCAGTGCCAGCAGTGTCCCAGTGTCAGGGTGACATTCTGTGCTTTATATAAAAGTCTTTTAAGCAATTAATATATGATTATTTTAGAATTATTAGATGTGGCTTTCATTATCTCATTCGAATTTACATGGTATATTTGTGCTTTTAAAAATTAATTGGCTTGTTTAAGTAAAAAGAAAACAAAGTAGTTCACATTCACATTAGAAAATAATTAAATTAATAAAAGAAATTAATTAAAATAAACAGAAATCAGTGATAATAATTATATTATAAATTATATTTGATAATAGTTTGTTTGTGTGTTAACAGGTAACTTTGGTGTAGGGATATAAACAAAATCTTACTTTTTTGTTTAAAATAATACAAAAAATTATAATACTTTAAATCACATTTTCACTAGGTTATTTGAATGGCACTGATACATAATTAATAATTTTATTTTACAATAATAAAATTATTTTAGTTTTGTCATTTTTAAGTTCAAATATTTAATATAGTCTCTATTAATATGTATTTATTAAATCTGAATGTTTAGAAAATAATCATAAAAATATATACATAATAATAATAATAAAATGCTGTTTAAAACCATTTTTGATGGAGTATGGTAAGTAACAAAAAAGTATTTCATTCACAAAAGTATTTCATGCCAACTAGATAACATTCATGACTGATAATCACATTCAAATTCTGGAAATTTACAGGAAATGTTGGGATTTTGTAATACAAAATGTTTTGGAAAAAAAAAATAATGATGATGAAAATCAGGTTATAAAAAAAAAACTTAAATTACAAATGCAAACAAGCATGTTCACAAGTGAACTTTGTATTTATAGTTACGCCAAAGCTATGTTATTCATCAACTTCCCGGTTATCTATACCGCGCGCTTCTGCCTGTGTACACAGACGAATGTATTAAGCAGATGCCAAACACTTCTCACTCCACACTTCAACACACTTAACACCTCTTCAACTTTGCACAGCTACTAAACTCCTTATACAGCACTCACCTCATTTTCAAATCTGTAGCTCTCTAGGCGATCAGTTTTTTTCGAACCGTTTACACATGCAACATAACTAAAACATGCTTAGGTCTCTTAGCATGCGATCTGATAACAACAAAAGCAGCTCCAGCAGCACATACAGTACAACAACAAAAAACAAATCACATTATGCGAGCCCCCCCAAAAAATCTAAATGACAAATAACATACGACCATACAAAACAATCCTAAGCAGTCTCCTAACAACACCATAATCAAAACAGCATTCTATCAACCAGACTGAATACCACTGTCAATGTTACTAAGATCACCATCTCCCAACTAAGGTCTCAATCCCGCGGCTTCTGCTAGCTCACACGATCTCCAAGCTCTCCCTTCCACAGATCAGAGCACTATCACAACAGCGCTCCCAAGAGAACATAGGCAGGGCGGAAACAAATATGTTCCCTGACTTCGGACTTTCTGACACAATACGCCAGAGTTTGGCAGCAGCGACACGGGAGCTCGCAGAGTGTGTGAAAACGCACGTGTGATTGTTCCTGCAATATGCCGTGCTGCTCGGAGACTGTAGACACTGACAGCACTTTCATCTCTACGTGTTTATTAGTTCTCGGTGCGACAGTCTCTGTGCCTTTTGCCTAAATGAATAAGGATTCACCTTGAATTTTAAGCACTGCAATAATTTCTGATGCTGTGTGCATCAAGGCTACGATACTAACAGCCTTTAGATATGTGCCCCCCGATGATTTATTTTTGTTATTAAAAGTAACATCAAATTACATGAACTGCGACGAACAAAATGACACTTGTGTTGTAATTCAGAGTTGATATACAATAAAGACTCGATTCAAAACCCATTAAATAAACAGTTTTGCTAGAAAACAATCTTGCTGAAATTAATTGCAGCATACACACACACAGTTCTCTTGTAATCATCTTTCTCAATGGGAGGCCTGTAGAAATAGAGCTGATTGACTATAAGAACAAACAGGGCTACTTTAACAAGTGGTTATGTCTTTCTGAATAGAAACAAGATGTATGAGATCTCTTTTAATATCTTAATTGGTTCTGAAAGACAACATTGGAATTTTCAGAATTTTCTCAGTGAAAAAAAGAGCTCAGTAACAAGTGTCTTCCAGAGTTTAGATCTCAACGTCTCAATCTTCATCCGTATTTGCCAATTTATTTGCACTTCTGTCAGATATTTCCAAGACCAGTTAATCAGAGTTATGCTATTTATATTTATTTACTGATGTTGCTATGACACTGAAAATATATGTGTCAATGTGAACAGCATTTTAATCAGTATTAATAATTTACTCCATGAGTTTACTACTTAATGCACTGAAACTACTGCCAGTAAACTTTTTTAATATTTTTGAAAGAAGTCTGTATTTATTTGCTATAAATATAATAAAAACCCGTAATACTATGATATATTGTTGCAATTTCAAAGAGCCATTTTCTTTTTAAAATATTTCTCAATATTTTAAAGCAGATTTTTCAGCAGCCATTACTCCAGTTTTTGTATGACATAAATCTTTCTGAAACATTCTAATATATTAATATGACTAATATGTGCTGCTTAATATTTACGTTAAAACCTTGATACATTTTTTATAGTAAAAGTAAAAAGTTTTTATTGTTATTTAATGCTCCCTTGACAAATAAAAGCAATAATTTCTTACTTTTGTTTATTAAAATAATGATTTTTCTCAAGGGGTGGGAAACACTATTTACGGTCTAAAGCACATTGCAATCTTATTTAGCATAAGATTGGATGTAAACACACAATCTATTATTTCTCATAAGGAATTTTGGAAAAAGTAAACCCTAAGATGAACTTAACTGAGCTATGAAAGAGTCTCCTCTGAGCAATTAAATGTTCCTCTGGTGTATTTATTACAGAAGCGTTTTATCATTCCATCAGTCATTTTCATCAAGAGAGAAGCTTTGGACCACTTTTATTCATATCCTACAGAATTTCTCCGTCTCTGTGTGAGAGATAAGGAGAGGACGTCCATGCCACGTGAAGGTCGTGCGTCTGCAGCAGGAAGCGGGCTGAGGCAGCAGGGTGGTTCGCTCCTCTAATCTAATCTAAACGGGAAGAGGCTTCTGAGGGAGATGTAATTTCAGAGGCCCAAAAACAGCAGCTTCAAATGCGGCTGATCACATTAGCTTGCCATCACTAAATAGGATTTCTCTACTGTAACAGCAGAGCGTACCCATTACAAATGACTTAAGCTCAGAGACCAGTAACTCAATAGGGGAAAAAAATCAATATATATCAGAAATAATTACACCCCCCTCTTCATCCCCCCACACAAAAACCCTGTTATTCCACCCACCAAACATCTCCGCCAGCCTCGCCACCTCCCAAGCTCTCAGATCTGTCATTAATCACGCTGAGATTTCTGGGTTGGATAAGATAATTAAGACAGGAGAGGAAAGACAGAGAAGTGAGGTGTGGATTTTAAGGTTAGAGAAACGAGGCGTGTTTGAATGGCAGAGATAAGTACAGCAGTTAGAAGGTGACAGTTTGGAAAGAGAAAGAGAAGGAGAAAAAGAACAAGAGAAAGAGAGAGACTGTCTCACCTCTGCTTTGTGTGATCCATCAAACAAGGGAAAAACACAGGAATTCATCATAGCAGAGCATTCGGACTGTGCAAATCAACATTATGTGAAATCGCCCGTCGGCAAGAGGAGGAGGAGGAGGTATAAAATGAAAAACAAATAAATCAAAAGTAAAAAAAAAAAACAACAACAACAACACTGGCAGACTTTTATCTGTTTCTTTGTTTGTCTCAAGTTGTTTTTCAGGAAAGCAAGAGATGAAATATAAGGCTAAGTGATAATGTTTTGTATGTTTAGACTGAACATACAAATGTGTCATGCGTGTACTATGATTATAAGATTATAAGATTGCAATAGCAACGCATGTATATGGCTGTGTTGCATCCGTGTGTGTGTGTGCGTTACTTCAGCTAAATGGCATTTCCATCACTCTCTGCCAGTTCCACCTGATTTCATCTACTTCTGCTGGAACAAACAGCCAGTTGGGAGGCAGCTAGCATCGGATTGGGAATGAAGAGCCTCGTACTGAGACAGAGAAACAGGCGAAAAGACAAAGCGAAGAGGAGAGAAAACTGCCGGCATCTGCTACTTCATTAGCTGGTGAGGTTAAAGAAGTATTGCTTCAGCCTGGCTGACAGAGAATGAAGAAATATCCACCTGGAGTCAAACACAATGGAGAAGATGGGCCATTCGTCACTCTGAGAGGCTGGGAGTGTGGATGAGAGAGCCACTGCAGATGAGCCAAGAGCAGACGATGGAACACACACACACACGTACGTGCTCACACATACACACACACACGAACTAAACAGCATGTCTATGTTGATTTTAAGACTCTCAACTTGTGTTAGAGGTATTCTGCTGGTTCACTGTAAAGGACTATTCAATTTAACCTTATTTAGAGACCTCAGTTGGAAGTAACAGTGATCCAAAACCAGGCAGCTGAGGGAGATTGTCAAAAAGGTAGAAGAGAAAGGGATAGAAGGTTAAAACTCAAACTAGAAACCATTTTATATTTTTTTTATTTATTAAATTAAATATATTGAATCTAGAAAAAAATAATATAATATATATATTATTATTATTTTTTTATATATAAATTTCATATATTTATATAATTATTTAATTGTATTTATATATTATAATTGTATATAATTTTTACTATTAGTTAAACATATTACACCCTTTGTGTGTTTATTCATTACATTAAATAAAAATTAATACAAAACATAAAATAACTTTCAGTTCAAGTTTTAAAGGGGTCATCGGATGCCTGTTTTCTACAAGTTGATATGATTCTTTAAAAGTTTTTTAAAGTATATAATTTTTGGTACCTTTAGACAGCAGCAACTTCACTGCTGGCTTAAAAAAATGTCCTGTACAGCCATTTTCTGAAATGTAATATAGATTCAGAAAATATCACACAAGTGTTTTACTAAAATCAATAATTTTGCATCTTAAACAGCTCTATAAGATAGCCCGCAGCTCAGAGGTGACAGCTGGCAATTCCAGTTTAAGGCCTTGAGTATAACTTACTCAACCTCTAGAGAAACATTAGAGGTCAGAGGTGAAAATGAACCATAAACTGAATGGATTTTCAGTTGTAGTTGTTCATCAATTCAAATAAGGCGAGTCACAGTGCAAAAATTGATCTGAAAAATTAATTCCTTATAGCAGGAACTCATGAAAGAGTCCAGCTGGATTACAAGGTGATTTGAGGGTGATGGGAGAAAAGCATAATGACACATATGCTAAAGCAAAATATGCTAAAAAACAAAAACAATCAATAATACTGATTTAAAACAGTTTGATGATGATTAATATTAAAAAATAATAATGTATTCCCTTACCATTAGTTATTAAAGCATAAACCTGTTCCTGGAATTTATAAATCTCCTGAAGAGAAAGTGTACATGCACTCTCCATAGACAAAAAACTACAAGTCTCCAGTCAAATCTAACACATGACTGTATAGATTGAATGTTTGCTTCATCAATAGCCCCCTGTGAAAGACCAAGACGTGCACGTCTGTTGCCGCTTTAATGCGAGGAAGAGCGTCCCACGGTTCGCATTCCCTTCAGAAAGGCTGATTTGTTACATAATAAAGTGATGAGTGAGGAGGAAGATGGAAGCTCAGTGTGGTGGCACTGCGATCAGAGCTTCTTTACGGGTTATTAAGATGTACCTGGGTGTGACAGGGCATCAATAACTTCAGCGCTGGCAGAGATAGCCCGCTGAGAGGCAGATGGCATACATGACTGGATATCAGTGATTATGCAGCATAATTAAAGGCAATCATAATTTCACAAAGTTTCACTTGCACTTTTGCAAGAGGCTGCAGCAGGCGCAATTAAGACGTTATACTGCAGCCTGGGCGCAATGTGCATCGCAAGAAGTAAGAGTGATCAAGAAAGAGTAGGAATTTCAGGCTTACAAATGTATATGTATATGTTATTTGGTATTAAAAGCTTAAGATTTTCTGAAGAAAAAGCCATCATGATGCTTGGGTGTTGGGTGCATGATGACTAATTAAATGCAAAACAATGACAAGAAAACATCTTTCTAATGTGTTGATCTCAAGGACATACACCATGACCAATGTATGAGTCATTGACAAATAACTCTTAGTAACTAGTTCTTTATAGTGAATCATTAACATACCGCTCAACCAAAGTAGTTTAAGTCATAAATAAAGACTATACTGTACGAACTGGTTCTTTTTGGTGAATCAAAACCATACAGTGTAATCTGAAGCACAACAAATGCCTCTTATGAACAAGTTCTTTTAAAGGATCATTTAAAAACAACTCAGAAGGGTTCTTCTGAATCGGCATTATGAATCTTTCACTGAATTAATTAAGTTAGTTCAGTACAAAATATAGACAAAATAACTACAATAGATTTCCATTCCAGTTTAAGATATCCTAAACACTTTCCCCACATCATCGGTTGGTAAAAATTTAGTGCAACCTCAGGCATCGACGGTTGAGTCCAAAAAGTGGAAGATGACATTACTACACACTAAAACATCATTCTCCATGGACCACTAACAATAAATGTGTACATTACACTTGACAGGTAGAGGGACAGGGTCGGCATGGAAACCAATAGTGTTGTCACACACATCAAACATAAAACGTGTGGAGAGAAAATCTTTCCAATGGCCTCCTTAACCTCTCATCATGCATATCACACATATCACCAGCGCTGTATGGAACTACAAACACTTATGCTTGCATGCTGTGACACAAATTGGGATCAAGGTTTTTAAAAAATAAAATAAAATCACTAGTCACTGGGGTGGCACACTTTCAGTGTACCAAAATGATCCTAAACCACAAAACCAGTCATAAGGTTAGTTTTTGAACTGAATAAATGAGCTCTCAACTGACAGAAGAATATCTGGCTGAGATACAACTATTATAAAATTTGAAATCTGAGGGTGCAAAAAAATCAATTTGGACAAAAACGCCTTAAATTCAATTCCATTCAATTTAATTCACTTTACTGTGCCCAATGGGGATATTTGTCTTGGAGCCTGGAGCCCACACACAGTGTTCAACATTTCATTGCATAATAAAAGTCCATATAAACATAGATAAAAACCAACGTTCCAAGACACAATACAATAAGGGGTTACATGTATATGTTACATGTTCATGGAAAAAACATGCAACAAATATACTTGTGCAGGGTCACATATGCAATGCTGAAGTACTAATATGCACTTTTGAGGTAAATAAAATTTTAGCTTTTGCACTTTAGGATACAGCCCCAGGAACAATTTTGTACTTGTATAAACTGTACAAGCAGAGGAAATAGTTTTAATTTAAGCCACATTAGCATATAAAATACTTTGAAAACATATGTAATGACTTTTTACCCACATATTAGCTATCTGAAAGCACACTAGCTAATGAGGGTACTACTGTCAAGCTGAGAGGACATATTGAGTGTGTGCGATTCCTTATCTAGAGAGCACACAGTCTCACAGGATGATGGCCTCTCATTGCTGTCCTTGTGTGGACAGCGGTGATGGGAAAGCAGATGGAGGGTGGGAGTGTGTTTCTGTGTGTGTGTGTGTGTGTGTCCCTCTTGGATAATAGACTATTGGGATTAAATATTGGCTAGTGCTTCAGGTGGAGGGCAGTGGACTGGCTTGTAATGCATCACACTCAAGGCCTCTCCTCCTCCACCCTCCCTCTCTCTTTCCATCCATCTCTCTTTCTCTGTCACTACAATCCTCTGTATGGTTTATTTATGATAAGACCCCCGCTCCTCCCAGACGAATTTGCCTCGTCCAAACAAGACGGGCTGAGAAAGCGTTTAAAATAAATGACAAACAGGATTCAATCTGACTTGCATTTCAAGACAGATATAATTACCTCCCATTTCAATCAACTTCATTGCTATTTTTGTCCACTAAATATCATCTTCAAGCTATCTGCTCCCCAAACCTTCAATTTCGCATAATCACTTCCGCGCATAAAGTTTGACCGGAATTTCAGATATCTAAATGTTGGAGTGACTTTGCCTCGCCCGGGTGCTGTTGCGCGTGAATAAATGTGACATTTCGCCACTAAATTAGCATAATCACATTGACGACCGTGGAATCGTATTGACTGCAGTACAATGGATTTGATTAGTTGAGGGGGAGCAAACAGCAGCATTATAATCAAGCTGGAAAAGTCACAGGTATTTTTCTCTGTTTTGTTGGAGGCTATCTGTGGCAACACTCCTGTCTGACATTATGCATCCTCGCTAATGCAGGCTGGAAGCGGCTAACAAGCAGCATGCTAACTGCTGTTAGTGCCGTTGTCCGTACATTAGTGAAGCTCGGTTGGTTTGTTTCGCATCATCTGCGGTGATAAATGCCGGTCTCCTTTTGCAGCAATGACATTCATTTTCTGCTCAGCACTTTGAAGGTAGTTCATTGCTAACTTCGTAGAACATTCAATCACATGAAATGGTCTTCATTTCAAAATAAAAAAGTATATATTTTAAAACACAACATATTCATAGTGTGATCATAACATGTTAGCATTAGCTGAATTAGCATGTTTTTAACGGCCCAGAGCTTATTTAAAACGAAATCTGCTAGTCAGGGTTATTTTATCATGACTTTGTATGTTTATCTAGTCAGTTCGACCTTGACCGTCATTAACATGAATCTGCTCAGCACAATCTTCTAAAGCTTTACATAAGCAAGTCCATGAAAAACAAGCAGGGCTTGCCTTTGTGCAAGAGAGATGCTAATTCCTCTTTACCACCCCTCTGTTGTAAATAAAACACTATTTCAGATGTTCAATTACAATAAGTACCTTTCATTTAAGAGCTCAGACTATGTTGTGGCCTTATCATTGAGAAAAGAGAGAGGGAAACTAGAGAGATAGAGACAAACAGAAGGAGAAATAAAGAGAGAGGGCTTTTATTTAGATCGCATACAATTACTCACAGTCGTTTTGTAAGTGCAGCAAACTGCAGCGGGTTTCTGCACCGCTCATTTGCTTAACAAGGTAAAAGCCAGAGAGGCCAGTCACAGAATCAAGACAGATGTCTTCACGAAGGCGGAGGATCCAAAAGGAGACCAAACAAGTGTGTAAAGCATCACTATTACTACTGCTCAGATCGCTTAAGTTAGCAATTTGAACAAATGAAACGTGCTACATGATTAAAATCCCTCAAAACCATGCAACTTTACTTTTTAAAGCAATCAGATGTAGAATTTTATATTGTGGGGTGGGCTCTTTTGACTTGGGCTGGCAAGTAAATGGCCTGAAACACCACCTAACAAAGCATTTCAATATTACTGCAGGATTTCTTATAAATTTATGTAAAATGCACAACAACAAATGTTACAATTAAGTTTAAATTACTTTAAGAAATGCAAAATGCATCTTGGGACCCTCGCATTTAAGTCAAATCACTTAATCTGAATGTTTTTGAATGTGAGAAGCCTCTAGTAAACATCCAAAACCAGCTAGAGTTATTATACAGGGTTTCCATGAAGGAATATCATTTCGTCACCTTCATTTAATTCCAAACCAGTATGACTGACTTACTTTTGTGAAACACAAAAGAAGATATTTAAAAAGTCAGTTAGGTATAAATATTTTTATTGTACGTACAAAGAAAAAAAAAAAACTTTTTAGACATTTTCAGAATACCTTCCTTGTTTTGTACATGGATTGACATGAGGGTGAGTAAATGATAGATTTTCATTTTGGGTAAATTTCACTTAAGCCTGATTTATAAAACCTAGCACACAACACTAAAAAAAGGACAAGAAAAATGTAGCTTTTCTGTATGTAATGGAAGCATGCGCCTGGAGGTAATTAGGTCTTCTCGGCCTCCCAGACATACACTATATTACCAAAAGTTTTCGCTCACCCATTCAAATGATCAGAATCAGGTGTGCTAATCACTTGGCC
>JAUMHR010000055.1:5272268-5287484 GCA_032361145.1 Enteromius fasciolatus
AATAAGGACAAGCTGCTTTCTGGCCAGCTAAAGGAAGAATGATACAAGAATGAACAATTTGGAGAGAAAAAAATCCTTTATCTAAAAAAGGTTAGTTTAAAATATTATATCTTAGATATATTATATCTTATATTGCAGCTTAACAGCTAATAAAGTTGGATACGGTCAAGGTTAGGCATAGGTTTTGTAAATATGAGAATGTGGTATGAGTAGGTTTAATGATGGATATATATGTATATGAGATATATAGCTTTAAATCTGCATCATTGATTTCATCCCCAAACTTTCAACAAATAATGTCCTCTCTTTGGAAGCGTCTTCTCTACTAACCACAACTGGCAAAACATAAAAAAAGCATTTTAAAATAAATCTGTATGAAAAGTGTTGATGCATAAAACCCATCTGTTTTCAGTAGAATCAAATATCACCTGTCCTTATTATTAAGTCTCTGTCCTTGAAAAAGTAAAGTTCACAGGAATCAAGAAAAGCATTTTGTTCCAGAGAGCTGCAGAAACTAAATGAGGTGAAACATTTGCCAGACTTCAGATAAACGTCCAAAGAAAGCAAAACAGCCTTGCAGGTTTGTGCCTGAACTGTATCGGTAGCCTTCAGTGTGTGTGTGTGCATGTGTGTGTGTGTGTGTGTACAGATCTATTGTTGTATAGAATAGAGGGGAGTATTGAGCTGTCCCTTCTGATATAAAAGCTTAATTACTTCTGACTAAATCTGTAATTAAAATATATCCCAGCAGCAGCCCTACCTGTCGGAGAGAGAGAGAGAGAAATCACTGATAAATCACACGCACACACAGTCTCTGAGCGCAGACGGGGGAATGGGAGAGAGATTAGAGAAGAGGAGAACGAGAACATGAGGGAGAGAAAGAGACAAAGAGGAGATAAAGATAGAAAGAACTAGTTTCTGCAGGGATGAGGAGTTAGAAGGTCAACTGAGAGAAGAGAGAACTTATGAAGTATGGCAGCAGACACAGAGGGAGTTTTTACTGTACAGATGTTTACAAAACACTTATTTTATGTAAATCATGTAAAATGCAAATATGTGTGTTTCTAGATCACAGTTCTAAATCTGTATACTTTATTTATGCATGTAAATGAATGCATAATAATTTTAATTAATTAAAATTAGTATGTGTAAAATAAAGTCATGATTAATACAGTAATAACACATTTAAATTATATCATATTTAAAAAATTTTAAAAAAAATCTGCCAGAGATGATGTGAAAAGTTTGAGAGTACTAGGGAAAATGCTTTACAGCTTTGCCCTAATTAATATACTAATAAATACTATTATACTATAAGTAATATAAATATTATATTATAATATAAGTGTGCAAATACTCGTTTTAATGATTTCACAAATTCCACTTGGAATTAGTGCTGAATTTTCCATATACACATCTCAAAAATCTTAACATTTTCTGTTTATACTCCATTTAACTCACTCTTGTTGTAATTAATAATTACAAAAGAAGAGCAGGTTAGAAGGGAAGATGCAATGTGTCTAACAAAACAGACTTACTGTGGAGGCGGAGAGGAATTTCCAGCGGGCCCTGTGCGGAGGAATGGATTGGGAATGAGAAATGGCAGCACACTGAAGCCACTGGGTTTAAGTACAATTGTTGTTGCCAAAAAACAGAAAGAAACAACATTATGGGAAATGGCTTTGCTACCGTAAGTACCGGGTGGAATGGCTTCTGCCTCACTGCGGACCCCAATGAATTTCAGCATCTTCCTTCAAACCATTCCATCAGGGCTAAGGCGATATTCTGTCCCCAAATCTGTTCCTCCTCCCCTATTGCACATATGATTAGGGGTCTGAAATTGACGCCATGTGAGAAAAGAAAATTTTAAAAGGGAGAACTCTGTTAGGTGGAAAGTACGGTGAGCATAGAAGAACTGACAACGTGTTGATCTCACGGTAATTTGTGTGAAGGCAAAGTCGTACGCAGCTGTCAGCATGGCGGGGGCAGAACCACACCACAACACTGTTAATTATAAGTGGGAAAACTATCAGGTTACCTAGCTCAGGGAGCCCATGCTGCTAGATGCTCTAATTCTGCTCTGTATTCAACACAATCCTGCAGTCTATTCATAAATGTTTGAAATCTGGAACAAGACTTGGAACACTCCAGGAAAGAAAGACAACTGCAATGAATTCTTCGACAGTCCCTAATTTGACCTCCAGCAATGACTGGCGTCTTTTCAGGGAGTTTGTTGTGGCGGAGCCTGGAGTGCTGATGAAATGGCTCGTGTTCCCTGTAGCGCCGAGAGGCCTTGTTTTAACTGAAGAGTTAGAAAGAATGATGAAGAATTAGTAAAAATCAGAGTACTTCCAAACTGACTGTCAAATAATGCAGACAGATTAAAAGAGTTTTTATTATTATTTCGATTGGATGCCTCATGAATAGAGAAAAGCTTCAACAGGAAAATCCCTCTTGACTTTGGCCAATTTCTGAGTGACAATAGCACACTTGAGGCTTGGACTGATTAGCCTGTTGATTAGAGTGAACAGGGTGCTGTTTCATTCAGCCTCATTCACTGATAGCATAATGACAAAGCCCAGAGTTACTCCAACAGGAACACTTATGGATCCGTAAACCTGGAGGGAAACCTAACAACAACAACCTATTCAAAGAAGTCTGCAATCAAATGCTACATGGAAAAATATAACAGACAACACCATATTTGCTACAGGAATATGTTCTGAAATTAGTTCACAAACTTTGGAGTTTTCTTTGCATTTTACTTAAATATCACTTGTGCATCTCATAGATGACAAAAAATGACAAGTGAACAGAACGACATAGATAAAACAACAGACAGAGAGTTAAAACGACAGGAAGACAGCATTTATATGTATACAGAATGACTAAGGCTGACAGATAACAAACACAGGTAGTTAAATTAACATACCGACCAACCAGTCTATATATATCTATATACAGACCAGCAGACAGACAGAAAGATAAATTGCGAAACGCTCACACGGCAGGTCAACAGTGTCCCAAGCAGTAATTTCAACTTCAAGTCAAGGTCATGGGCAAATAACAGCTCAGTCATGCTCACCACATCTGGTCTAATGAAAAACATCCCCCACAAGTGCATAAAACATACCATATGCTTATTGCACAGAGAAGTGTAATAAATGGGGCTACCATCCTCTGTGGCCACACCTCGACTGCCGCATAATTCTGACCTGATTAAGTGACTGACAGTAAGAGTGGCGACGATGAGGAGATGGAAATGGATTGAGCCCGGTGCCTGGAGTCACTGATCCATCTCAGGTAGAACTCCAGCCAGCGCGTCCCCCAAATCATCAATCACCTCGAGTGTTCCTCTGTCCCAGATTAAAAGGCCTGTCTGCTACTTCCTCAGGCCAGAGCCTTCATCACAGCACAGGTTCGCTGAATGGACTGCACGAGCGTTCTCGTGTAGGTGCCTATGCTACAAGACTGGAGTATAAATGGATCAGTCAAACCACCACCTTTGTCATCAAACCTGCAGGTAGTGAAATGGAATTTTTTGATGTACTTTGTTTAAAACTATTGAATGTATTATTGGTGAATGAGTACTCATGATGAAATATCTAAAATATTAGCTCTTTCATTTCAACATATGTTTCACAGCATGCTCATATTTAGCTAATGTGATTCTGTGAGTCCGTTTCTGCTCTGAAAATCTGTTGTGAGAAGTTTTTTGTGAAGACGAGTGAGGATGCTCTGCATTGCATTGCAAAGCGAAGACACAGCCTGGACCATTAATTTGTTTACTAAAAGTGAATGGATGCAGCAGACTGGCTCTTGGCTCTCTGGCTGGCCAGCCTATTGAATAATCAATATCATTTTTGTTCTTTTCGGGCAATAAAGACACTGCTGATTCTGATCTGCTGGACACATAAGACAGGAGAAAGCTGAACCTTTTAGCAAAATCCCCAGCTTCTGGGAAGGCAGACAGACTGAAAATGATAGCCACAAAAGATTCTGGTGTTGTTTACAAGGTGAAGTATTGAATAAGACTTAATGCCCTTCAAATGAAACTTTGTTGCCTCTGAGAGAACAATTGTAGGAATTTTATGAGAGACGCATATAAAATGAAGAAACAAAAAACAAAACAAGAAACTCGCTTTGCAGGAAATCCCAAGCATACAAATGGAATACAGATGGAGCAAGTTTCTATTCTATGGCGTAATTGCACACCGTTAACAAGACACAAAACTAGATCACTCCCATAATGATCAACCAAGCAGTCAAACTATGCAAGACCATATTTTGAGCCTGCATTTAATAAGACAGACTGGGTACAGGGAATCAAAGACAATAAATTACAATTGCAAATGACATGCCTTTGTATTTGTGATACCTTCATTGTCATACTTTTTACCATGTCAAAAAAAAAAAAAACTATAAGTGTAATAGGGCATAGAGTGTGTACAAAAATACTCGTAAAAACACTGATAATGTAGATAGCTAAGTGTAATTCTACCTTTGAAGTTTCATAAGTCAAAGGGTCAACCTTAAGCATCTGCATACTGAACGAATGAGTACTTTCTCATCTGTTCCGGTAAGAAGAGGATGGTGCGTGGTGCAGATGGAGTGATAGAGACATTGATCTAATCGAGTCTGACTTCCCACCACCACCCACCGCCACTGTCCATCTGTACAACACCCCAGCCATGAGCACACACACTTTCTCCTGCGCTATCTCTCCCTCTTTAAAAATCTCCTATCCAGTCACCCCTGTCTGTGCCACAACATCTGGACAAGTTT
Source organism: Enteromius fasciolatus (assembly GCA_032361145.1). Lineage (NCBI taxonomy): Eukaryota > Metazoa > Chordata > Actinopteri > Cypriniformes > Cyprinidae > Enteromius > Enteromius fasciolatus. The sequence goes on from JAUMHR010000055.1 coordinate 5,277,054, forward strand.
CAGGCAGACCGAACCTGATGCCAACCTGCCTAATAGCCTATGGAGTCAATTATAAAAGAGAAAACGTTGCAGCCTAATTGTTAATGGCACCATCTGGATAATGGCACTTTTCAGGGAGAAGACTCCTTACCTGGTCATCAGGGATTTTCCATTCCAACGGCCTCCAAAAGCAATGGAGGAGAACCAAAAGAGAAACTGTTTTTCATACCTAATGAAGTTCCCTTTTAACAGTGCTCGTTGTGCACGATATAGTGCATTTTTGTGTGTGTGCGGGCACATGTGTGTGTTCTTCGGCGGCAACAGAGTGTTTCTCAATCTTCATTTCGATGTGAAAGCAACTGGGGGCAGTCAACAAATTAAATGCCGCATTCTATCTAATGGCTTATAACAAATGTTCTCCAGAGCAGTGTCTTTTCAAATATTATTTTCTCTTTCCTTTTTTTATGAAATGTGGTTCAAATGTGCCAGAGGGAAAACGCCTGTGTCATAACTATTAATTATAGCAGCACTTTTACAAAACAATGTAAGCTTTTAAGGTGTATTTTGTGTGTTGAAGTAATTTTATTATACTAATAACATGTTACAGTATACGGACAGTTGCCCCAAACTATTTTAAGAAATATAGCACAAGCACTTTGAAATGTTTCACTAAATAATGTTGAAGTTTTAAAATATTAAATAATAAATCTATTAGAAACAAAGACGTATAGCCGTGTTAGTCATGAGAACCCTTCAGCATCATTCTTCTGATTTTAGATCTAATACAATGAAATTCAGACAATCTTAAGTATGACTGAAGACGAGCAAAAGTGTTAATATATTATTGGGGGGCGCTATCATGTTTTTGAATAATTACTGTACTCATCTTGACAAAACAACCCCCATCGTCATCACAGTCTGTTCCTTAAATTGGCACCTCTTTTTAAAAGACCAGTCTCTTCTTGTGAAAGCACATCACAGGTTCTCATGGAAATGAGCAGGTATAGAATAAAGTACTGCAATTCCCTGGAAGCACACGTCACAACTCATAGACCAGGATGCTGGTATATCTGGCCCTTCACTCACTGGCAATGCAACAGAGGACACCACCATTGAAGTACACCCAAACCTATTCAGAACATTATAAACCATAAACCATTAACCACTAAATATTTGTTATTTCATTTAATAAAAATGCACACTAATTAATATTATGCAGAGTGAAAACTCCACATTCAGGGATTTTTTAATATTTTGTATTTATATTTAATTTCTTATATTTCCATTTTTTTTTTTTTTTTTTTGACATTTTGTTCTCTGGACCGTTGTCATTATCAGAATGAAAATAAATGCCTCACCAAGGCCTGATGCCAAAACAAGTGTGTCAGTCTTCACTCACCCCAGTACATTAAATACAATGGCAGTCAATTCTAAGTTAATAAATTATTAATTCTCATTATTCTAAGAATATCATAGTATCACCAAAATAATGACATGTTACTTCTATTTAAATGTGCAGAGAATTCTAAGCTAAATTCAACTCTCTCTCTGCTGCAAGGAACAAAAACATAATTTTCTCAGTACAGGTCATGCTTAAACAAATGTGACTGGACAAACAATGTGTGTTTGTATGAGTGCATGATGTGAGCTATCTATCCAGACCAGCCAAAAACAACAGAGTGTGAAGAAATGACGACAGAAGAGAGAGAGACAATATTATATAAAACCAGACAGGTATAGGATCCTAAAAGGAGGAAATGGTATGACGGGAGGAAAGGAGAGGAAGAGGAGGAGGGGGTAGATTGAAAAACACATTTACTTAGCGTTTGGCACACGGCTCACAAATTCAGCGCAGCATGAAGGACAATTTGCAGCTGAGAAAGGCAACACTCCATATAAAGGACACTGGCATGAGAAAGCAAAGGAATGTTAGTGTGTGTGCTGGAGAAGCCTAATGAGATAATTCCATCTCCATCTAAAGTTCTCAAACTCAAAACATGAGCCTTCAGTTTCTCTCCATTCTTACATGGCAGCAGCAATCTGTACAGTTACTGCCGTGACCAGTTCATAAACACGCTACCACATATGTAAGAGTTTTCCAGTTGTGTTTGAGCAGAATTCCCCCTTCACCAAACAAGCCGTCCCATTATAGGAGATCAAACACAAACTAAAACCTATTCCCACAGCAGCAGCGGAGCCGTCGTTGAGTCTCGCTCGCACACCCTGCTCTAATTGAAACAGTAGCGTTGGCAGTGAGCTGTCAGCCATGAGCTGAAACAAATGTGCGTTTGATTTGTTATGGTTTGTAAAGGAAGGGGTTAAAGAGAAAAAGCAGGTGCACTAACGGCCGGCTGACAAATGGCGAGTGAGCTATATGAACCATGAAATGAACAATCAGGCAATAGAAGGCAGCAGGCCTTTCAGCACCATGGTCAGCAACAAAGTGCCTGCAACAGCTCACTGCCCGAGCGATGGTATTCATGAGGACAGAGAGAGTAAAAGAGAGAGAATGGGGACTGATAGAGAGAGGATCCTTCTGCAGAGAGATTACAGGCTGTGTTTGGATTTCAAAACAATGATTGGAAGAAAGTATCCCATCACAAAAGTAATCAGAAAGAGTAAACATCCTCATCCTGATAGGCAAAAAGCGGTTTCAGACTCCACCTCCAGCATCTCCTGATCTTATACATCTTCATGCATGACACTTTATAGTCAATATATAGTCTCATACAATCAAGTTTTGTTTTGTATAACTATTATGTGGTCTACAGCTGCAGAAATATTATAATCTTAAATTATGTGCAGATGAAAACTACAACACTTGAAGTCAAATGGCATGTAAACGAAGAAATTATAAAGCATTTGACTGATAACCATTAAGAGCTTTGTCTCTTAAAAAACAGTTAAAAATCCAACAAAATTTAAAGTGTGCCAATTAAATTTTGTCTCCTGCAAATTATCATGAAAAAGCACGAGAGGTTAGTGAGCGATCATACATCCACGCTTTTAAAGTGCTTTTATGAACCTGATTTAGAGCTTTGGTCCAGTATAAGGTCCATAGCATTAAAAAAGCCATTTAAAGCGTTAAAAAAGAAGCTGTCCTCGCATATACCCAGAGTCTTAAACACACAGGCACAGGTTAATACAAGTTATATCACCTATGACAGCTATATGTTCAAGCACACACACAAATAAATATACGCCTCCACATGTACGCTCCATCACATTCCCACAATCTATATGTGTGCATGTGAGAAAAATTACAGCCATTTCCTTATAACAAGGTGACCTGCAGTTACTAAGCCATGAAATTCACTTAGGTGCTGTCTGTGGCACAGTTTGAATTAATGGCAATAAGTTATGATGGTTTGACCACTTCCATTATGTCCTAAAGCTTAGCTCTGCATTACGTCCTCTTGAGACAAAAAAAAAAAAAAAAAAAAAAATAGCCTTTTCCCTATCTGTGCAAGCAGTATTGCTAGCTGACTGTCTTTCAATTTCATTTCAAATTCGGTTACATAAACTGTATTTTCTTTTTATTATGTGAAGACAATATCAGCCTGCATCTGAAGTGATTTCCTACATTCGTCTGTATGCATTCGATGTAATAAACGTGTTTTGAAAATAAACATAGAAATAAACAAACAAGCAAAAAAGAGGTACTACTAAGAATGAGTACAACCTAATATGGGTTATTGTGTACCCCGTTGCTCAATAACTGGACTCGAAATGGAGGCCAAACAGTGCTCATTTCTTTGCTATTTTTCATTTGTGATTCTTTCATACATAATGAACTCTGATCAGGAAAACAGCGATAACGCTAAGCCCTCTCCAAGCGGCAACATAAAACTTCAACATTGTAGTTGCACACTTGATGCGGTTACAAAATGTTTTTAATTTAAACTTACTCTAGGGTGATCTAACAGAGATGAGCTTGTCAAAATCGCAAGGAACATCAATAAGCCTAAGTTTACAAATTGCAAAACAAATCAGTAGATTTGCAACATATTCTATTGCTTGCCTGCAAAAGTGTGTTTATGAAATTAATATATTATATATATTATATATATATTATATTATATATTATTTAGACGCTAGCTATCCTTTCCAGCTATTACCGATGATTAAAACCCTAAATTTTAGATGAAGCTTTGTAAAGAATATACATGTATGCATTGTTTCTAGAACATGTGGTGGAGCCAGTTTTGGACATAGCAAAGCATCTGAACTTTGATCTGATCCTTAAAGCAAAAATGCTTAAATCTTTTTTTAAAACATTATGAAAAGAAGGAGCGTGGTTCAAAAACTTCACCCACAAATGACAAAATGGTGTCATTGTAATGGGGGTGTAATTAAAAACTGCCTCATCAAACTGCAGAGCAGATGAACATTCTTTGTCTTCCTCTCGATGAATGTGTGAATACAGAGAGTATGAAATCATTCTTAATTACACATTTGTCAGAAGAGAAGCATTCAGTCTCCTCTCTCTGTGTTTTAATGGCACCTTCTTTGCTAGCTGATTAATTTCGAAAAAGCCTCGTCCTGATGCCTCATTACATTAGAAAACTTCTCCTGCGTCTTTCATGTGTGCATCCATTTTTTTCCCTCACTCTCTCTTTACCACACTCCTCATTTGTCTCTCCCCAACTTAAAATGTTTATTCAATTTTCAATTCAACGGTTTCCAACGCTGGCGATCTCTAGGGACCAACGGTTTGACAACGCAGAAAGCCCATCACACGTTAACATGGGATAACGAATCAGGCAGAGATATGCCACAGGATTTCAATTACTTATATTTACGTCCCGTTCCATATCATACATGGGTGTTTCTATGTTAAGGCGTACACTAAAATTCATCTGTTAACTGGAGTGATGCCTTCCACAAACTACTCAGTAGTCTGTAAAAACCTGTGACATAATGGATGTCATTTGCTGGTTTAATTAATGTAATGTTAATCTTTTATTAAATCAGGGGATGTTCTCTCAATTACTCAGTCTGACTGTGAGGGATAAATTAATAACTCACTGATATTTAAATGCAAACCTTTTTTGTTAGAGATTCTGCAGATTACCAAAAATCCATTGTTCCTGAAATCACATGAAATTAGATTTAGTTGAAAGTCAACTGCAAAAAGCACAGCCCAAGATTAGGGTTGATATGGAGGATGAAAGATATAGTCTACCAGATTCCTGCTATCTCGTATCACAACATGACACGTAAACGTTCAGAGAACACTACGACTTTCTATGACTCGCTCGGTCATGGACCACCCCGGATTGTTCTGGCATTTTATAATATTATAATAATATAGTATGTGTTTACTGATTTCTGGGTTTTAATTTGGGGCCGGGAAGCGTTATAGGCTGTTAATCAGGGTCCTTGAGGTACGTCCTAACCGTGTTACATCTGGCCGCTGAGCCGCCTGGAGCAGCAGCTAGCGCCGCTGATCAAATTCCCTGCTAGTCTCCTGATGAAAACATCATTTGTTTTGCATCCCGGCGCTGAAAAACAGGCCTGGCTGTGACTCTCTTTGTGGGCTCAGCATACTGCAATTTACACTGAATGAAAATGACAGCAACTGAACAGCGGCATAAGCAATTACGGAATGCATGGGAAGAGCAAACGTGTGTGCATTTGAATCACTATAATACAATCTGCACAATCAAAGGTGCTGCATATATTTCAGCTATTAAAGACATGTGAACTCAACCTGCTCTCGACATAAACGTGGCATTAAAGCAATTCCTGGGTATGATTGATTCGGCGATATTGTCACGATTCGCTTAAAAAATGTATGAGGATATTCCGGTTTATTTCTTCTCTGGAGAGACTGGACCTTCTACATCCAGAAGACAAACAACAGATGTTTACTCTATGCAAACATTCTTTGGTGTACCTGTGAGTATATGCACCTCTGAGAATATGAGAGGGAATACAACATCCATCTCAAAGCAAAGTTTTATTTTACTATTTAATAACTAGACATAAAGATTGGAATTCAGGTTTCCTCACAGATTAAAGGGTTGGCTTCCTTGAAAAAAAGGCTAAATCTAGTATCAGACTTACAAAAAAATAAATATTCAACAGGAAATCACCACTGACAGTGTAATTTAGCCTGGAACTAGACATAATCTCTATCTGAAAAATCATCAGCGAGGAAACTGCTGTGAACGAAAACTACATTTCCTTCTCACCTCTACTTTAACTGAACTTTACGTCAGAATCTTAAAGAAAAATGGCATATCTATCATTTTAAGATCAACTATAATTTTCTTTTCTGCAGTACTAAACAACCTTGTTTCAAAATAATAACAAAAATGATGTTTTTGCATTCGACTGGATTGCTCTTTCTGTGAGGTAAAAATAGCAAGGTAAATATCAGACTAAATGCCATAGTTGCTGACAAATGTCTGCTTAACTTCCACTAATCGTGTGCTTTAAGGGATCAGTTCTCAGTAAACAGAGTTAAGCCTTGACTGTTGTGGGTCCATGTATGATGTTAGTCCCTACACATTCCATGACACAGATCTTTATGTACGTTATGTGTTCCTGTCTGCTGTTTGAATCAGTGCGCCTGCATGCATGCGCTCGGTCATTCAGTTTTGCAGATAAAGCAGCGTTATGAAAGATTCATGAAGTTAGAGGTGGGGCATGACGCAGGAAACCTTAAAAAGCTGCTGGCGGCAGTGAGAGCCGTATCTCCCTTGGGGTACATGGGCAGCTCGGAGCCCTGTGGGTAGTACACTGTGGGTAAGAGCTGCTTTGTTTCACTTTTACCCTGCCTCATTCGCTCTAACTGCAGTTTTGGCAAACAGAACACATACTTTCGGGTCCAATTCTTGATTTATTAATCTATGGTACTCAAGAGTTCTGTGGACACAGACCACCAACAATCATGAGCAGTTTTCTCAACTCAATATTTCTACAGATATGTTACAATCACACAAAGCGGGCATCATAGGTCAGCATTATTCGTCTTACTGTAAGGAACACTTGGAATCTTCAGCTTCAGTCTGAGGGGCATTACAAATACTGTACATAGAGTACAAGTGCACACTGATTGTACTTCACAGTTAAGAGGGAAATTATACTTAATATTGCTGTATTCTTATAAATAGAAACAAATTATATTACAGAAACATTACATTAAATATTTAGATTTATAATGATATTGATTTAATATAACTTAAATTGTTAATTATATATATACAATGAAATGAATATCTAAACACAGATAGACAAAAATATATATAATAGATTTGTATAAATAAATTAAACAAATAAGCCAAAAATGTATTCTAATAAAAACTACTGCGAATGTTACAAATTGACATATATACAAATGTGATAATTTATATTTAACGTATTTATGCAAATAAATTATGCACAAAATGTTACAATAATAGTAATTAGTAAACATTACTGATTGTTTTGACTGCATTACTGTATGTTTATCTGATTGTGTTGAGTGGATTATATTTTTAACATTTGAATAAACCATACACTACAAACCATTGCTCTTTCTTGTTTTCTACATTTTACACTAAAGATTGTTTTCACACCCTTTGCTGTGACACTCATATATTGAACTCAAGTGCTGTCCATTTCTTCTGATCATCCTTGAGATGGTTCTATACCTTCATTTGAGTCCAGCTGTGTTTGAGGTCAAAAGAACTGTCTAAAGAGCTTTGTGAGAGAATTGTGGCAAGGCACAGATCTGGCCAAGGTTACAAAAAAAATTCAGTTGTACTTAAGGTTCCTAAGAACACAGTGGCCTGCATAATCCTTAAATGGAAGACGTTTGGGATGATCAGAACCCTTCCTATAGCTGGCCATCCAGTCAAACTGAGCTATCAGGGGAAAAGAGCCTTGGGGAAAGAGATAAGGAAGAACCCAAACATATCTGTGGCTGAGCTCCAGAGATGCAGTCGGGACATGGGAGAAAGTTGACGAAAGTCAACCATCACCATCACCTCCACCAGTCGGGGCTTTATGACAGAGTGGCCCGACGGAAGCCTCATGTGCAAGACACACGAAAGGCTACATGGAGTTTGCTAAAAGAAAACACCTGAAGGACTCCAAGATGGTGAGAAATAAGATTCTCTAGTCTGATGAGACCAAGATAGAACATTTTGACCTTAATTCTACGTGTGGAGAACACCAGGCACTGCTCATCACCTGTCCAATACATTCCCAACAGTGAAGCATGGTGGTGGCAGCATCATGCTGTGAGAGTTTTTCAGCTGCAGGGACAGGACGACTGGTTGTAATCGAGGGAAAGATGAATGCAGCCAAGTACAAAGATATCCTGGACCAAAACCTTCTCCAAAGAGCTCATTGCTGTCAGGAACGAGATCGGGAAACACGGAGCACCCAAGATCATGACAGTACCCCCTGACGACTCTAGGAAAAGGTTTACCTTGTGTCCGGTAGAAGTCCTCGATTAGCGACCAGTCCAGAACATCCCTAGCCAGAATCCAACTCCTCTCCTCAGGACCATAACCCTCCCAGTCCAACAGGTACTGGAAGTTCCTGCCACGATGACGAAAATCTAGTAATCTGCTAACAGAATAGACAGGAGAACCATCCACTAGACGAGGGGGAGGAGGAGGGGGGGGGGGAGTGTTAGAGTTGAGAGGAGAATGAACAACAGGCTTGACCCTGGATACATGAAAAATACAGGGTGTACCCGACCAAGAGAAGGAAGTAACTTAAGTTGAATCATAACCGGACTGAGGACCTTGGTGCCCCGTTACGGCCCACTGAACCTAGGCATCAACTTGCGTTGATCAGACTGCATTGAAAGGTAGGTCCTTGGAAGAACGCCATACCTGTTGGCCACACATGTAGCGGGGTGCAGGAAGCCAGTGACTATCAGCCGCTGCCTTAGTCCGTCTGGTGGCCTGGACCAGGGCCTCCCTAGCCTTTTTCCAGATAGATCGGCATCTCCGGACAAAGGTTAGGGCTGACGGGACCACAGCATCGGGCTCCTGAGAGGGAAACAAGGGAGTAAGTAGCCCACAGAACATTAGAAAGGGGACATACCTGTTGAAGCCACTGGAAGTGTGTTATGAGCGTATTCTATCCAAGAGAGCTGTTCGCTCCAGGAAGCAGGCTTGTGGGACGCCAGGCAGTGGAGAGCTCGTTCGAGATCCTAATTGGCTTGCTCACATTGTCCATTAATTTGGGGTGATATCCTGACGACAGACACGTGGAGGCTTCGAACTGTCGCCAAACTCTTGCCAGAAACGAGAGACAAACTGGGGACCCCTATCAGAGACCACATTAACCGGAAGGCCGTGGATCCGGAAGACGTGGTCGATGACAGGTGCGTGGTCTCCTTGGCAGAGGGGAGTTTAGATAAAGGAATGAAATGGACAGCTTTAGAGAAGCGGTCCACCACTGTCAAAATTACAGTGTAACCCTTGGAGGGGGAAAACCAGAGACAAAATTCAAGGCAATGTGTGACCAGGGAAGAGAAGTGATGGACTGGACAGGGATGGAGAAGGGCTGAAGTAGACCAGACCCACCGTGGGACAGTTAGAGAACTTGTTGCGAGCACAAATGGAGCAAGCCAATACGAACTGCCTGACGTTCTGACCCATGGAGGGCCACCAAAATCATTGGTGGATGGCAGTCAGCGTATCAGTATCTTCTGATTCTTGAATGGCAGGCAATTCTTGATTCATAAGGACCTCCGGATGCAGCACCAGTCTGGCGCGGTCCCCTCTCCTGGTTGCTCGAACTGACGAGAGAGAGAATCAGGTTTAACATTCTTAAAACCTGGCCGGTATGAGAGGGTAAAGTCAAATCGGTGGAAGAAGAGTGCCCAGCGGGTCTCGCGGGAGCTCAATCTCTTGGGTAAATGGACATATTCTAAATTGATGTGGTCCGTCCAGGAAGGGCTGCGCCAAACCCTCCAGCCAGTGACGCCATTCACCCAGAGCCAACCTATGCTATAGAAGTATGCGCAAGTGTGTACTTTCCCCATCTGTGGGGGACCGTTGGGACAAGACTGCGCCTACTCCGACCTCCGAAGCATCCACCTCAACAATAAACTGCATCTCTGGAGAGACCTAAAAATGGCTGTCCACCAACATTTACCATCCAATCTGACAGAACTGGAGAGGATCTGCAAGGAGGAATATCAGATCCCAAAATTCAGGTGTGAAAAACTTGTTGCATCTTTCCCAAAAAGACCCATGGCTGTATTAGATCAAAAGGGTGCTTCTACTGAATACTGTGCAAAGGGTCTGAATACTTGGACCATGTGATATTTCGGTTTTTCTTTTTTAATAAATCTGCAAAAATTTCCACAATTCTGTGTTTTTCTGTCAATACGGGGTGCTGTGTGTACATTAATTAAGAAAAAACCAGCACAAAGAGATGATCTTCATCAGAACACCTAGATGAGCTCCGTGGACAGATCGCCAGATCCAGATGCACACA
>JAUMHR010000055.1:5292574-5315481 GCA_032361145.1 Enteromius fasciolatus
GAAGTGCTCACTATCACACATTTAGACTGATTTGTGAACAATGTTTGAGAGAAATGGTAATATTGTGTATCTGGAACTAATTTCAGATCTTTAAGTCCATCTCTTGAAAAATCGGAGCAGAAACAAAGGTGTTGCGTTTATATTTTTGTTGAGTGTACTTGCCTTGAATGTTTTGTGTAAATATAAACTCAACAAAATCTAAATACATAAACAAGACCTTCAAATACATGATTTGAGATGGGGGGTTCAATCCAAGGGGGAGCAGGCCCTTAGCAATGTGTGTAAAGGTGTGCTTTTTCTGAGGTATGAAAGTGAGTGTGTGTGTACAGGCAAACAAAAGCACACACAAACCCTCTGAATCTAAATAGCAAGTCAAACGGTCTTTCTTTCAGAAACTGACTTTTCAGCACCTAAGACAGCTCCATAAACGGCAGAATGAAGCCGCTGTCCATGGTGCTGACAGATCCACTGCAGTTTTTCTTTTGAAACGCATCGCTAGGCAACTTAAAAAATCTCAATCATTAGTTTTTCCGATCATGCTTGCTACTTTTTTTTGATATACACAATTTTAATATAAACACAAGCACACACAAAAATGCTGATTTAGCAGCAAACATCAAATTTAATTTTCTTAAGTTTTCATTTGGTATTTAATGTCTTGCTGTCTTTTATTTCCAAGAAGAAAAAAAAAACACTCTTCAGGGCTTCAGGGCAACAAGTCTCTGCTCAGCTTGATGGGAGAGGATATGATACACCATTGATTTGAGTTTTAATTTTATGGTGCCTGACTCCAGAGTCAGACCATGATGAGCTGTAATCTACAACGCTTCGGCCAGCCCTACACAAGCATAAATACTATGGCAGAGGAGAGGTCCGGCCATCACAGCGTGGAGGACGAACGCCATTTTGGATGACAGCTCACTGACAACACAGATAATTCAATGTATAACCAGGGGAGGAAAAATCAATGACTGTATTTTAACGTAGTGTTTGTGTGTGTGCACAAGCGTGCAGAAGAACAGAGTAGAGAATTTCATCTACATACTCCATCATAAGAGATTTCTACAATGCGTTGCTTAGGATTTAACAAATTGGGTTTTTTAGCAAATAATGCAACAAGCTCAGCTCAGAGGAAAACTCTGTGGAGTTCAGTGGGAATAGAGGCAGTGTTGTTTTTATAGCCTGTTTGCTCTCAGCAGAACGACACCGCCGAGCTGCTGGGAGGAGAGACACTTTCTCAATTATAGGGAGTTAATTCCCACTGTTATCAGCAAACTGAAATAAACATTCCATATAGAGAAAAGAGTGGGAGGTTCAATCATCTTATCTGGTGGCTTGTGTGTGTTTGAGTTTGAGCGTATGTGTGTGAGTGTGTGTGTATATGTGTGTTTCTCATGTGGTTAACCTTGTTATAGATGTAGAAGAGAAAAGCAAATGGAGAATCTGTATTAATGTAATGTGCTTGCTGTCTGGAGAAGCATGTGGGTCTCCACTCAGCTACCTCGCACTGTTCCTTCCTTCCAGCTGTTCAACTCAAGACACTTATTTCTAAAACATACACTTGGCCTCCATTGTTTCTCAACTGATTTGCCTCTCTGATTTTCTTTGGTTTCTATGACTAACTTTCAACACCTCATACAGTGTAGATTCCACCAAACTGTAAAATATTATCATGATTTTAACAGCAAAATAATGCACAAATCTGTTAATAAGTATGTTTCTGTACTATATAGAGAAAATAACTGTAATTACTTTAAATAGGTTAATTTAAAACAATTACATTTAATAGTTTTTGGAAGTGAAAAGAAAAAGTCATGCTATTGGTTTCTTTGTTTTTTTTTCAGTTGTGTAACATTAGAGTTTTATCTTATAGCTAATGTTGTTGAATTACTGTCTATTGCATTATTTCAGTTTTGTGTGTTACTATGATGGTGTTTAATATTTGTGCAAAAAACACTGTGCAAGTACAGTATTTACCTCAGCTTGTGATGAGCTTTGATTCATCACGTGGCTTTCTCATTGCATGTTTTTGGTGGTATTACAGTGTATTACAATAGCAAGGAAAAGACAACACTTCAGTGAATATGTCAGTATTTTAACATTATATCAAATATGTTTTATACTATGAATTTAAGTTAAGCCTGTAAAACCCTTGCTTCCATATTTTTGACGGTAAAGTTTTGGCAGCACATAAAATGTCACAGATTCCTTTTTTTTTTTGGTCTGTGTATAAGGAAATATAATGCAAGAAATTGTGTATTTTGGACAACACGAAATTATATGCAGGTGAAATGGAAAATTATCTGGAAATTATTTTACATTTGAATATTTTTTAATAATTGCTTTACTGCTTTATTGTATTTTTGATTAAATAAATGCAGTCTTGCAGAGTATAAGAGACTTCTTTCAAAAACTTCTGAAATAACAATACAACACATTTCTTTAATTAAACATTGTTTGAGATTTTCTATAGAGTTGTTCATAATATATTCATGGAAATTTATCTTCGAAATACACCACAGATTATTTTGAAAAAAGAATAAACAGTAAAACAAGAAGCCATGCAGTACTAAAAAGAGAATGAGAAAGATTCAGAAAAAGGAGAGAAACAGAACCGGGGGGAGGCAGATCTGTCAGACGCTGGCATACAATAGGAACATGGCTTGGCTAATCCCATTACAGAGCTACAAGCCTGGTCAGTTAGAACAGTCCTCCTGCTCATCCAGAACAATGGAACACTCTGCAGTTCACAGCTGCCTAACAACCCAAAAACGGAAAACAGGACCATACAGGGAGGAACTGAGATACTGAAAAGGGAACATCAGACGAGAATAAGCCAGTAATGGAGGAGTGACGTTTAGTCAGTGTAAATTTCCTGATAGATTATTTAATTCAAATATACATGGTAAAACCTAGTATGACAGAATATACTGCAGCTTAGATTAAGTCACCATGTTATGCAAAATAGCTGATTATAAAACAGCACATAATAGGAATAAACACATCTATTTGAACAACAAGGACAAATACTATCTGGTATCTATTGACTAGCCATACTTTAATTACTGTTGAGAAATGCGGTAATGTGGTGAGTCTAGAGCATTCTAGGTACTGATAACAGCGTTGGACACAGATATCTTTCAACCTTTCTACAAGTTTTTTTCTTCTGTTACAAACTGCATTGGAAATTAGAAGCGACTCTGGAGACTGGCCACCTCTTAAATGTGTTTTTGCCATGTGCTCCTTTTCATTATTGGAAAACACATCAGCCTCTCCCACGGGTGAGAATACCTGGACACGGACAACTGATAAAGCTGGAATTGATTCAAACCCCAGGAAAGGTATCTGGCTCAAGACCTCCAGCCAAACTCACTTCATGCAGTTTTTCCTGCTCTCTGTCTAAAGGCAAGGTGTCACAGAGGCAACATCAATCTCTCTCTCTCTCTCTGTCCCTCTTTTTCTCTCTCTCCATCTCTGCTAAACTTTTTCACATCTTTATCGTTAAATCAGGACAAGAATAGAGCCATGACCTCTAACTCTCAGAACGTCTGTAACAGGTGTCAAAACTGCAAAAGCCTTCAAACTAGCATTCTCCACAATGCTAGCGCTATTTCCATCACCGTTCCGGGAGTCCCATGAGGAAGGCCGTGCTGCGCATGAATGTGGGTTTTAAGCTAAGCGGCCTCTAGATGCTAATTAATGACATCAATTACACAATGTCACCCAAATCACTAGACTGTCATTAAAATGGGACTAATCAGTAAAATAATCACACGCATTAGCATTTTATCAAAAATGGGGCAGGAAATAAATGCAAGAGTAGTAATTGCTTGACATCTATCTTTTAGCATGGATATGCGGAACCCTCAGCGGCACAAAATACAGAGCGTCTGCATCTGTGCTTTGCAGCCCACACGCTTGGCAGCAGTGATAAAGGGGCCAATGAATCTGAAAAGGTTCAAATTTTCTTGCTGCCCTTGTATCGGTATTGCTCGAATAAAAAAAGGGCCCAAAGCAAGTGTGTTCATTTCATAACAGTCGGCAGGTCACGGGGAGGCATTCACTGTGAAATGTACTAAATTGTACCATCGATCTCAGCCATGAAACATGCCGGCTTTTCTGAAGCCCCAGACTCCTGGAGGCACTCTCTTAAAAGAGCCACTCACCGCCGTCAACTGTGGTCTTCCCTCTTCATCTTATTGTGAAGAATGCGGGGTTAACATTGTTACCCCTTTAAATCCAACTTTAGATTATGTACCGCTTTGTTCTCCTTCCCTTTCATTCCATGTCTTATCATTTTGTTAGCTGTACGGTTTGAGTCCTTAGTGGGTAAACAGAAGTCACTTCAAATTTCATGCTATCTTTTTACGAGTTAATTATATGAAGTCCTACAAAGGACAAAAGACGCTTTGCCAGCAGGACAACAGTCCAGGTCCTTTTCTGTTCCTGTCGGCTGTTTCTTCAGGCATTGTCTTTTTGTTTTCATCTTTCCCTAACACACTCCCTTGCTCTCTTTCATTATCTCTTCTTCTAGTTCCTGCTCTATATCCCTGGCCTGGCAATAAGAATAATCTTTCCTGCAGAGACTTGGGAGATAAAGACAGAAGAAGCTGAAGGGTCCTTGGTGAGCCTGTGGCGAAGAGAAGGTCAACAGTACTGCTAAGAGGGGTCTGTTATCAGGGTGGTAGCATCCTATTGGGGAGGCGGCTGCCCTGTTTATTTACAGTTAATGCTCTCTGTTGGTGTGCGCTCTAATGCCTGAGGCTGACTGGTCTGTAATGGGAGGCGTGCACAAAAAGAGGAGACAGGAACAAGGGAACCCTGAAATTAACAGCGACTCCAATAAGGTCACCAATAAGAGAAGGGGTTTTCATTATAAGAGGCATGAAATGTCAAAAAAAATTATAAATAAAATATTCATAAAATGTTGATATTTTCTATCAAAGTGTTACACACTCAGAGGTGGACGAAGTACACAAATCAAGTACTTGAGTAAAAGTACAGATACATACTATAAAATATTATTCCAGTAAAAGTACTCATTTTTCAATTTTACTCGAGTGAAAGTACAAAAGTACTTGCTTTTTTATGTACTTAAGTAAAGTACCGTTAAGTTAAGTAAGTTAAGTACCGATAGATTTATTTAGCAATTTTATACAATCTACTTAATTAATTATATATATAGCACATATTTTTTTATAATCTTTACTGCTCAAAATACCTGAGATTTTTGACGAGCATGATGTAGTAATGTTCACTGTGAAGTTTACTCTGCAATGTAAGAGAAAAGCAGCTTTGATAGACTATTGTTTTGCAGAACGTCACAGACCGTTATATATGACATGATATATAAAAAAAAAAAACATATAAAACTGTATTTACCTGATTACTAATCAAATCCTTTCTTTTTCCCCTCAGATGTAATATATCGAAAATATTTGGACATTATCTAAAAACTACTATAAATTAGCACCAGCAAGCTTGTTATCTAAAAAATCAGCATTAACGTTAGATAACAATATTTAGATCTACTTATTTTCAGTATATGGTTATGAATAAACATTCATATCTGTCATACTCGGCTAGTTGATCCAAACAATATAAAACATTTAAAACGTTGATAAACAATATAAACACAGACGTAGAACTAAAGTTGGTAACTTACTTTACGCATCATCAGTCTCACGCGCCAGTTGTTCTTGTGAGTTTGGTTCACTGACTCGCTCTGAACGGATCGTTTGAATCAGTGAGTTGTCGAATCAAGAACAGCTGCAATCGGATCATTCCAGTTAGAGAATGAATCGTTTGGTGCGATTTGCGAACCGATTGAACAGGTTCATTAAAAAGAATCAGTTTGTTAATGAATCGCTCGTCTGCGTCTCCATCGGAGCACATGATATATGAGTAACGATATGTTTTATGAAAAGTAATGAAGAAAAAAGTATGATCCTTTGCTTAGGAATATAGTGAAGTAAAAGTAAAAGTTGACAAAAATAAAACTACTCCGGTGAAGTACAGATTCTTGAAAAATGTACTCAAGTACAGTAACAAAGTCCACCACTGTACACACTGCCTGACACAACCTCACTGTTAAAGATGACATCAGAGTTGTGCATCATTCAGAACTCATAAATCAAAATCCTGCAATCCTACATAAAATAGAATTTAACTGAGATAGCATGTAGATTTTAATGAACTCAAGAAATCAATTTCTATTGAAATTTCCTTTTCTTTTTTAACTTGTTTGAATATTTTGGACAAAAAAAAAAAAAAAAGATTTATAGGTTTGAAGGTTTATAGGTTCAATGGAATGAACAATATAGATAGATTGACAAATGGATTTATACATACATGACCATCCTTGTGGTTACGACCATGTAGGGCTGCACAATTAATCGATTTTTAACTGCAATTACAATTACGGATGCCACAATTATGTAATCATTCAAAGTGGCAATTAATCATTCAAAGCCCACTTGTGTTATTCTGCAAGTTTAAGATGTGTTTTTTTTTTATTGTTTTAATTTGAGTTATTATAACTAAAATTCACTACAGGAGGACTTTATCCAGGAGGATTCGCTACAGGAGGACCTTATTCACCCCCGGAGCTGCATGAGGGACGTTTTATTATGACTACGTGCACGTTATTTCACGTGTAATGGCTATCACATTTATTCATAATGTAAACCCATTCAAAGGCTTGGAAGGGTTTGGACAGTTTTTATTTTAACTCTGATTGGATTCGTCTGAAAGAAGAAAGTCACATCTAGGATGCTTTAAAAGGAGAGCAAAAGACAGGATCATTTACATTTTTGAGTGAACTATTACTTTAAGCAGGGATGCATTAAACCGATCAAAAATGGACTCTTCTTCTATTCATCAGAAAAACCAGAACAACATTTTTTTTTTTCACTGTTTTCGCAAAAACATTAAGCAGCTCAACTAGACTGGAGTATTGGCTGCTGAAAATTAAATTTTGCCATCATGAGAATAAAATTATATTTTAAAATATACAGAAAACATTTTTTGCTGTATTTGTGATTAAATAAATGTTATCTTGGTGATCTCACACAAGAACCTTGGTCGTCAGATGAAGACTTGCATCCAAGCTCAATCAATTGATTGCATTTCATCTGGACTGTGCCAGGGAATTGGTTTGGGAGAGAAAAAAAATAACACGACTTCTCTAGCTAGCAGCAGTCAGCACTAAGCGGTTGGTATGCAGTGATAAACTCAGAGTTGAGTCCCATAGCAGTAGCATGCAGTAACTAGTGCACATCTGGTCTGCGCTGTCATGTTGTGTGGAAGTGTGATAAAACCACAGCTGAATCAATGGCATGCAGCCATTGTGGACCAAGATGGCTGCAAAATGCCAGCAAGGCTTCTTTGCCATCCTGAGCTACAGACACAGAAATCTCTCAATGTGCAAAAGCTTTTCAGAACAGGGAATTACATAGAGTGATGCTACTGTCAATGGCCTGATAGACTCGAATGGAAAGAAAAAGAACGGAGGGGTTCAACTGCAAGCTGTTCAGAAATCTTGGCAGAAAATCAGTGCTCCTTCTCACCTCCCTTTGCACAAGCACTCTAGCAAACTACACCCACTGCGGTGTAATTACTTAAGAGAATTAAGCAACAGTGCTCTAAATATATAGTAAAAGAAAAAAATAAACAAATACAAAAGTAGAGAAGCTCACTAGGGGGGAAAGGAACAATTTTCTGATTTCTGCAAGGCAGCAAAACTATTTCAGCTACACTGCTAGTCAATGTTTGGGACCAACAGCAATATATTTACTAGCAGGAGACCTTTTGTATTCTATGTATGATTTATTTATTTATTTAGGCACTGTCATGTCAACGTCTAAACATAATTTCTGGGTAAATAAATAAATATATATATACACAAGTAAAAGTCCCTGGTTAAATTTCTTAAAAGAGATAAACATACTGATTAAAATTTCTGAAAGAAGATATAGAAACAGACAAAGCTGGATAAATAATATACATTCACAGAGAGAAACAGCTCGAGATAAATGTGGGTATGTGTATATTTGTTTATAAAATGCAGTTGTCACTTCAGTTTAATCGAACTATGTGTCAATGGAACCATATTTAGCATTATAGATCTGAACTGACTGCTGTGTGAATGTAGACTATGAGGCATTCAATTTACATTCAATATTTATTCTGAATGTCTCTTATTTCACTGCAAAAATAAAGCAGGGACGGTCAATTTTGGCTGCATGGCAGGAGGCACTGGAATCAGCGGTGGCTGCCAAGAGCAAGGAAGCTTCTTGAACCCTCTTCAAAGGACAGATGCAAAGTTTTTATTCTAATTAAGAATTGGTTTTCTGCTAGAAGCTTGCCTTTTTAGACTGTCTCAAAGAATCTTTTTTCGACAAGAAAATCTTCTCCGACACACTCCTCACAGCGACAGATGAAAGGCTATAGATTTCGTTATTAACGTTACCATCTTTCACGGCAAATTTAGACTGAATAATATACTTACATGATGAATATCACCTCCTTTACAGATCAATACCATTCACTCTGAATTAAAATGATGTGCTGTGTTCACAGAGATATCACAGAGCCAAGAATGCAAACAAGAGGTGCTGTTAGCAAAACAGTAAATCTAGATGCACTACGGCACTTTGTGATTTTACGTAACACTGAAGTGTTTGAATACAATCTCAGCAGAGAGCAACAATCAGAGCTTTTATCTTTGTAGGGGGGAATGTGCTCAAATGATGTAGATTAACAGTCAACAAGTTTGAGGACGGCACACAGGAAGCAGTTATCTGCTTGCAAAACATTCGTTATATATCCAGGAGTAGTACAGTACATGCATGCAAAAAGCTGCAGATTTCAGCAGTGATACAACCTGACGAACAGGTTTTGGTTCAGTCTCAAGAAGCTGTCGGAATCCAACCAGATGGTATTTCTATTAAAATTCCTCTCTGTTCTTATGCATTGGTTTACAAACATACCCGGAGTATACAAATGTGCGATATCAAACGCAACCTGACACATCAATGAACTTCATCTCAAAGAAAATGTTTTAAATAAATCAGCAATATAAACAGAGGCGGTGTAAAATAAGAAAAAGGAAAAACACAGAGCGCTAAAGCGTTACAAATCTCCAGCGTTTTCCCAAACTGCATGTCCTTGCCTAGAATGAGGAATGACATGTCCGCCTAGCGCCTGTGTTTATGGCATCAGGAGAGCTGCTGGGGAAATGGATTACTCCATCATCGTGGAGCAGCGTGTTCATGCGGCAACGCATCGCAACACGGCTCTGTGTGTAGTCATTTTCACCTGCGAGACGCTCTCTATTCCCTGCTCGCTGCGCCATTTCCGAACTTTGCTTTTGAATTCACAAAAACGGCATGTTTTTGATCAAGAGCTTTAGCAGCAAACAATGGCCCGACAGGCAGCCACGGGTCCTTGAAGCGTTAAATACGAAAGAAGTATTTAAACAAAATCCGAACTGCGGAAACAAGTCGAAATGACTTTACTACACAAAGTGGAACGGAGCCAATGGTGATACTGACTCGATCACTTGACCTAGTATATTAAACACTCTCTACACAAGAGTGGCTGCTTAGAGAGGGGGTTAAAGAGCTCATTGAGAAAAACACACACATACGGCATGACCCCGTGCAGACAGTCAGGAAAGCCGTCATTTGTTGGAAGCTCTCCTAATAGGGGTCAGCGTCCGGCTAAAACCCGTTTGCTTTAAAGAAGAGGCAGTTGTGCTCCGAGTTAACCTTCTGCTAATAACTGTAAAATAGAAAACGCTGAGCCCGTGAGTGTTATGCTAGTCTTCATACCGCCCATTATAATGTGCTGGTGAGAGCATGTGAAGGGTGCTAATTGAAGTATGTGTCACGTTCGCAAGTAAAACACATGGCAGGAATTAGTTTCTAAACTGAGTGGCTGAAAGTGGGAACGTGTTGTACGGTTTGAAAACTGGTTTCTCGCTGTGTCTAATTTGATAGCACTGAAGCAATTTAACATTTGCTAACGAAACATCTTTTGTGTTCTTCTGGAGGAAATTCGGCATGGAGGACATGTGTTGGCACCACAATACTTCATTGGAGAACAAACAAAGCAAGACTTCAAAACTTCTTTACAAAAAAACAAAATGTATACTTGTGTTTAACTATGATAAGATAATATATAAGATAATAGCTCATTTGATTGATGTTTTTTTAATTTTCTGAATTTTGATTCACTCCAGTGAACTGAACCTAGTGAAAGCAATACACAGAGCATGGGTTCAGCTCCCGTGGAACACATGAACTTGCACATGCATACCTTGGATGCTTAAAGCATCTCCCAAATACATAAATGTGGGTGAGATTAAATTTGTGGACCAACCAAATACAACAAATGCACAAAAAATTGTCAAAATTAAAATGGAAATATGATTCACGCTACAAACTGTGCAAATGTTAGAATAGGTAAAAACAAAGATCCCCAAAGCATACAAAAGAACACAAAAACACATTCACAGAGCAATATACCAGAGGAAAAACCTCAAAGAACACGTCAATAAAATATGCGCAACCACACATGTGCACTCCATGACATTCCCATGCAAGTATCTCGACAGCCATCAATAGCCTAAGAGCTGATGTTTCATTCCAGGTCTCTCCAGGCTGCAGGGCTCTGATCAAACATAACCAAGGCTGATGGTGGGAATGTCAGGCAGGATTATCACCTGTTTCATTTGCTTGTGCACATTTGAGATATCTGCTCGCCCAGCTCGTTCCACAGCCACGGACACACACTCTATAACCGAGCACTCTAGGGGTGGGTAAATATTACAGCATGACTGTGTGCAGACCACTGTGCACTTCTGCTCTGAGAAGCAGTTGCTATGCCGGCAGGAAGAGTGAGGACCAATTCAAATTATAGTTCAGCTATGTGGTTCATCTCCGTGCATGAGACTGTAGGATGTAGTACAGACATGCAAAGTTCAAAGCGCAAACACAACTGCTTGTTCTTTCATAAACTACATTGAAAAAAGTTTATTTCGTCTAAGGGTACGAAATAACGCGTTTAAAAATTAGAGACACAGGCCAGCGAAAAAACAAATATGCTTATGTTTTTTATAATTCTGTAATGTTAACCACCTCTGAAACAAACTTTACATACTTCTGACCTCATCAAGGCCACAAAGACAAAGTAAAATAATATTAACAAATAACTGTTTAGCAATTAAACATCAAATCCTAATGTACAGATCTATACGGTTATTTCTGCCACAGAATAGAAAATAAAAGAGGTGATTGTGATACCTGCATTTCCTAGTTCAAGAGTTTCTTTAACTGTGAGATATAAACTTTTGTATTGTGAAAAATAGTCAGAACTGTCAGAAAGGCTCCAATTACCTTTTCATTTTTTGTGGCAGAAATAACTTAAATAATCCTACTTAAATTTGTTTTACTCCGAAAAATATGCAGCGAATTACAGAGGCTTAATGGTTAGCAATTGTGGTTTAATGTCCTTTTTTACAACAATCTAGTGGCTAGAAAAAGAACACTATATTCTGACAGAAAACAAACTGCTCCGACCACTTTGTGAAATAACTGTAAATTTTACAGCTGTTCAGCTTTGTGCATTGACTGAGTGATATATGAGAAAATAGCCACAAAGAGTAAGGATGTGTTACAGTAAAACTCAAGAACCGAGGCTGTTAACCTTGTGGTTTAGGAGGGGGAGAGAGTGAAACCCCTTCCACACATGGTGTCTGAGTGCAGGGATATTTTCTTCAGGGTCAGAGCTGTATAACACCACAAGCCTTAGTATCAGTTAGTGGAATGAAAGAGATAAAGCTGCAATATTGTCAAAGGCTAGCTTCAACTAGCAAGATGGAGGACAAAAAACGCTTGATAAAAACAATAAATCAGAAACCTGTTTTGGGTTCTTCTCACAAAACAGCCCAAATCAATTCAATCCTCCTTAAAGCCACAAGGAAAAAAATAGACAGAAAACCATAAAACACTGGACAGTGATGTAGTCTTCTTAGTAGGAGCATGACTCTTCTGCTAAACACCAAGGCGTTTACAAGCAAAACTTTCATCTTCTAAGCGCTAAGCACAAAATCTGTGACTAATATCCCTTCCACTTGACTTTTTATGCTTGCCCATGTTGTTATGTTTTGTTGAAAACAGAAATAAATTTATAGTAGCCTAATGTTGGTCTAAGTACCCTTCATCCTCCCTGTAAGCCCTCCTGTCTCCTGCAGGCACTTGTGCCGAGCATAAAGCCTGATTGTTAGAATGTTTCCACTTCTTTAATCAATGGGGATCTGACTGAGTCTTGATTCAGGGTGCATCTGAAGTATATAAATATCTGCTGGCAAGCCCGGCTGCTTTTTGTCCCCTTTGCCTCATCGCATTTTTTTTTCCCTCCATCCCCCTCTTGTCTTTCTGGGGTGTTAAATATAATCATTCATCCACTAGATGCACTCTGCAAGAGTGACATGAAGCATGAGGACTTTTGAGGGAAGATAAAAACAGACAGAGAAACTCTGCAGAAAAGGGAGGAGGGAGCAAAACAATTAAAGCCCCATCAGCAGAGAGATTTTTCCCTACTGTTTATCCTCATTAGCAAACGTGCGGCTGAGGCCTTGTCCCCTTTCCGAACACATTTCTTTTGTTCGCTGAATCGAAGGAGTTTTTTCATCTATTATGATTACAATGGATAATTTAAAATCCCCAGTGCAAATCCGTTAAATGCTTAGGGGGTACCGCACATCTCGGATTGTCATTGGTGGATATGTTATATTCTGCCCTTGGTAGGAATCGAATCATTATGTAGACACACATACGGATATATATGCACTTCTGTAGACTCGCACACACCTTCTTCCTCTGCCTCTAGCTGTCACCAGATTTAATCAGCAGCTACAGTCAATAAGTTTTATCACTCAAAGCCTCTGATAAGCATCAGCATGTGGAGATTTTTTTTGACATAATTTCCCCCCAGAATGAATTAGGAAACTGACGTGAGAACATCTACACGAATGAAAGAGAGGGTGTGAGGTAATAAATGACGTGCGCTTAAAAATATTTCTTCAAAATGCAAAAAGGTTTACGATAAATGTACTTTTATTCTTGATTCTGGCAGGCTAAATTTGAATGCTTTTATCCAGAGGCCATAGATTAATGCAAGACTATCAATCCTCTCAATGTCTGTTATCATAAAAAAGTAAATACAAAAAGTCAGCCACTCCAAAAGAAAAAAAGGCATAAACAAATGTTTCCAAACTAGAACACAACCACATCAGTTTATTAAAAACCTCAGATAATATCACAAGATTAAAGTGCTAATTATAATCATTAAAGCTCTTTTAAATTCAAGAATCTATGGAATTTACATAATGCGGCAAACGTAACTATATCTATAGAGCCATCAATACCATTTTAATGACGCCTTCAGGAAATATTCATTATGTTTTTTACTATCAAACTGTGCATAATGGGGGTTATTTTAATAAGTTACGCTAAAAAACAGACAGAGATACAGAAGTGAGAGAGAATTAGAAACCTGTAGGCCCAAATGCCTAAGAAAAGATATACCACTGACCTAATCTGCATATGGCTGACAAGAAAATGAGTTACATCTCATCTAAATGTAAATTAAGTGTTTTATGCCTTCAGTAAACAGTTTACGTATCCATGGTCTGTTTTAATTAACCAATTAGAATTTATTACCCGGATACTAAAGATAAGAGCCATTTTTCTGACTTTTTTTTTATTATTCATGACAGCTGTCTAAGGGGAGAAAGAAAACAAGAAACAAATGTTCTGGCAGAGAAAAGGAAATTGACTGATATCTTGGCTATTAAGTAAGACACAAGACTCGAAGTCCCTTTGGTAGTGTGATCCTGGATTGAAAGCTTGACTGTAGCAGCCTCAGTGTACATATCAGTGCTGGAGAAGCTACACTCAAACTGTTGCTTAACAAGCTACAAGCTAATCATAATTTGAAGTAGGTAAGCTACACTTAGCAATGCTTAGCAATAATTGTCATTTGATGCAGAACAAGATTTTACTTTATTTTTTACTAGATTTTTGAGAAGTCTTTTCCTAAATGCAGCACTGCATTGTCACAGTTGTATCCTTATCTGTAATCGTTAGAAAGCCACAGAATTGTTTTCATTTTGCATAAGTCCTGAAAGCTAGCAAACTTCACAGGCTTTACTGAATAAATGTGATGTGTACATGTGTGTCAAACAGACAGCAAAGAAAACAATAGGATTATGTTTTCAAAAATATTTCTTGTTAGACATTAAACATAGGTTTAAAATTCTACACAAACACAAGTAATTGTATTTTTATGAGAACAGTGACAGTAAAGAACTTAAAGGGAGTTAATGGATGCAAATGTACAGTAATATACTTACGTTAATGCATTTATGCTATTATTTTCTTTTTTTACGAGAGGGATATTTTATCCTTTGACTGTGTATTACATATCATTTCCATTTCCAAGGTGCTGACTTTGACCGCAACAAAGGAGAGGCTGCGAACGGTGAAAAGTTATCACTTGCTGACAGGTGGTTTTCTGACAAATGAGCCCACATCACCACAAACCTTTACATTTCCACATCTTCTTCAACAAAGAGAAGAGCGTTTGATTAATGACCAAATGTGCCTAGCTCTGAAAACTTTGCTGAACTATTGCATCTTAAGTCCTTCAATTGACACGGGGGCTTCAGCTCTCAAAGTCACTTACATCAAAAGCCCTGAATGTTGCCAAGAAAGTGCCGCTTCCCTTTTGTCAGTGTGTAAGTGGTTAACATCATTTCACTGCAGTGTTGCTTTGCTGAAACAGCAACAGGACATTAATTTGACATTAGCGCTGTAACATCAATTCCTCTCCATTTTCCAACTTGGATAATGCGTTTACTGGAA
Source organism: Enteromius fasciolatus (assembly GCA_032361145.1). Lineage (NCBI taxonomy): Eukaryota > Metazoa > Chordata > Actinopteri > Cypriniformes > Cyprinidae > Enteromius > Enteromius fasciolatus. Next base: position 5,307,505 of record JAUMHR010000055.1, read on the forward strand.
GCAGATTAATATCTATTCCATAAATCATTCAGAGAATTTGCCGAGCCAGAGACATGGGGGTAATGTCATATATGTTAGCTGATCCTGGTCTTGTGGCTGGATGTTCATTAATCAGTGCCTCGGGGTCCTCGGGGGCAGTCAGAGGGGAAAACAGAGAAACTTATAAAACGTCCTGATTATTTATTTATATTGACTTTGGCTCTGTAACTTATGTTAATATTCCATGTCCTTTTATTGCCGCAAAACATCATGCACTCTTAGCTCACAAACATTCTTACGAGGAACGTCATTGTTTTGATAACAGTAATAAACATCTGTATAGTGACAGATGGCTTAACCGCTAAAGCATGATGTGAACAGTGTTTATTATTAGTTCTGGTAGAGTTACTCAGAATCATATTGATTTATCAAGTTACTCTGGAATTGATTCGAAGCGGTCAGTCTTACATTTCAGACACTGGCTTCGTAACCAACTGCTTTCTTTCAGCTTAACATTCAACTCAAACTCACAAGCAACAACCTGATAATACCAGAAAGACTGGCTCCATCTAAAAATTGTACTATTACAGAATATTTCCAAGACCAAAAAATCTATACAAAAAATACTCCCCACAGGGAGTCTAGCCACAGGCGAGCTCTTTCCCCGCAGAGGGGTGAATTGGTTGGCTGTCAAGAATATGAAAGCTGAGTCTCATCTGCTGGAGACCCTGAACCTAATCTCCCAGCAAAGAATGATATTGTGCCTGTTCCAGCCATACTGATTCACTGTCAATCTGGCCCAAAGCTGCTCTCAGCTGCCCACTTGACCTTGTCACTGCAAAAGCACTTTATTTTCATTACATCACTGCTCATTCAGACAGGCAAAAAGTGCCAAACAAAGGACATTTACTCGAAGCATTCTTCAAAATATCATAACTTGCTTTAATTACAGTTTTCAGCGAGGTAGACCGACAAGAGCAGTCACTTTCATTTGAAACACTTCAATTTTTACCCCCTCCATTTAAAAGGGAGATAATTATCCATTACAAGCCCTGCTCGCACGGACAAAAGTCTCTATCAGGCTGTGCTGCCATATGCTAAAATCATACGGTTAAACAAAAGACACTGCCAATGATTTTTGTACAAACACGTTTGATGACAGAGATCTACTTATCTTCTGGGAATTCAATGGTGTATCACATTTGTAGAGACATAGATGGTTATTCTAGCTGTTCACCGTATACATCCTTCTAAATCTTTAATTAACTGCCATGTTAACATATTGCTTTTTAATTGATATTCTGTTTGTACACCTGATACATTAGATCAATACTTATTTAGCAAGGATGCATTAAATTGATCAAAAGTGACAGTAAAGACATTTATTTCAATATATTATGTATAAATGCTGTTGTTGTTATGTGAACAGTAGTGTAACAGCATAAGAGGGGAGGTAAAAAGAAAAATACAAATACTCAGATCTCTCACCACTCTCAAAGCAGGCGTCGAAGATGATATGACCTTTCTTGGGAGGTCCAGTGTATCCTGGAGGGGTGACCATCAGTTTGTTCACATTCCCCACCAAAGCATCCTCTCCCCCCGCTTCATTATCTGCCACACAAAATTCAGAAATAGGTGGTGACTGGATATACCATTTCTAAAACATGAAGGAAATAAATATTTCAGCGACGATAAACTGCCTGTTATGCAATTAAAAATTGACAACCAAACAGGGTAGTGGTCTGTGTGCATGAAAGAAAACAATGCCATTTCTTTTTAAATGAGTTGAAATAAGACAACTGAAACAAAACCTAAAATAATGCAAGCGAAACAATTAAAGAAATAGTTCCAAAAATAATCCAATCCCATATTATTTTCCTTCTAGGAGGATCTTGTGCAGAATGACAGACACCATTCATTTCCACTGTATGAGAAAAAAAAAAAAAAGATTACAAATTAAAGTGAATGGTGACTAAAGCACTCATTCTGCCGAAGATAATTTAGGATTAACCAACAATTTACGTAGCACAAAAGGCAAACAAATTTTATCATTTATTATTAAATTAGTGTAACTTTAAAAATCTTTTAGTTTAACATTTCCAAGCATATTATTAAGATCTGTGTTTGCGGAGATAGATAGATAGATCGATAGATAATATCTATACAAATATATATATATATATAGACAGGATGAATCTTATACTGAATTTATTATTATACGTGTTATACATGAATATATGATATAGCCTAGATGCCGAATTCTGAAAATTCTCAAATAAAGGCAATCATAATACTATTCACCTAGCTTGTTTATTAGTAAAGTAAGACGTAGTCCAGCTAGTAAATACTAGCATAAATAGTAAATGTCTATGTGACCTTCCAGATTACATATTTCATCAAGAAATGCACAGCAAACCTAGTACAATCATGTAAATGTGTAGTAGAGTCAGTAAGTGTAAATATATCCGTAACCGTTTCTGGAAACGTCCACCTTAACAAGACTGAACTACAAACACACGTGGTGTACCGTTACATTACTTATGCAGCTGTAAGTGAATATCTTTTACACTACATAGACGCTTTGTAATATTTCGAAACTCCAAGTGCCAGAAAGTCACATAAATAACGTTTATTCGGCTAACGTTAGCAAACAGTCACTGTGTTTACATGGGCGAAGCGCTCATATCATGCACCTTACAGCGAAATGTCCTCAGTATACAAGCACAGACAGTACCCAACGAGTGTCTGTGGATAGAAAACGGTAAAAATAAATCTGTATTGATTCGTTTTCATTTTACACACCAGTATCGAGATGTTCTCTGCTGTTTTCTTCCATCATCCGTCCATACAACCTCACACAGGCTTGCGACGCTGAAGCAGCGTTTCCAAGACGACGGCGTGCTGCCGCTCTAGATGACGCATGTGACGTAACTGGCAGGTGTAAGCGCGCGAAAGGCGCACAGCTCCCCCAGCCACACGGATGTCTTCTCACAACGCGCCAAAAAAATGCTGTGCAGCCCTATCAAGCATCCCAATGGAGAGGAAATGTCAGCAGTGTTTACATAGACCAAGCCCTTTATTAGCTGCTAATGATAAAACATTCAGTATAACATCTACTATATTATGCGTTCATGGATGAAAAACAAATAAGTTGAGGGATTTGTGTCTGTAAGTCCATGTCTATTTGATTTGAAGCCATCTATTTGCAAGAGTATGTCTAAAAGTTTAATTATCTCTTCTGGGGAAAACAGTATACTGTACATATATAACACATTGTGCAATCCAGTGAACAAAAAATATTAGATCAACTATTCATGTCTAACACACCTACAGACTACTGGCAAGGAAAAAACTTTCCTTCCTACCCAAACTTCCTGTTCTTCTGGAAACCAATGGAACACAATCAGAACACAAAGCTATGTTGTAAAACATTTCAAAAGATCTTAAAATTATAAGCATGTGGATCAGCAATGTAGTATGAGTTCATTTGGAGTTTGAGTCAATTATTTTCACAATCTTGGGCTTGTAATTGACCTTGACTTTGGATCATTTGGTCTTGGTCTTGCCTCGGATTCAGCCATCTTTGACACAGACTCAACCTACTCAGTTTACGACTACAATAATGATGTGGATGCTATTTGCAGGTTCATTCCAAAATAAACTGAGCAATTGAATCCATTCACATGGGACCTATTAGCCAAGGGGGAATTCTGTAGTCACTTCAAGATAGTCATTTTATTGCTTATGATTATGTGATATCGAGTGACACATCTTCACAATTCATTTTGAAGTAATTTCTCACAGATATTATGGGATTCCACTGCAATATTTGTGAAACATTTTTCTTATACAACCAAGCACCAATAAAATGTATTATGACAGACAGAGGCCATATATAATTCACATATTTATTTACCACAGCAGTGTTAAAGGGGTTGTATGGTGTTGTTAAAAATAACATTATTTTATGTATTTGAAGTAATGCAATGGGTTTATGTGGTTTAAAGTAATAGAAAACATTATTTTTCACATACTGTACATTATTGTTTCTCCATTAAGGTCCACTTTCCTGAAATGTCATTTTTACAAAGCTCATCTTTCTGAGAAGCGATGTGTGCTCTGATTGGCCAGCTATCCAGTGTATTGTGATTGGCCAAATACCTCAAGGGTGTGACAGAAATATTATGCCCCTTACCATAATGTGAGGTCGTGTCCCGGCACGATGACACAAAAACAATAAAAGCCATTTTAAATTAGACATTTTTTAAATCCAGTGGAGACATAATTACTTATTATAATGACTTACTGTCATGACCATGTCTGCATTCGTGATCAGAAAAATTACAAACAAGCACTACTCTACACTGCTCAAAATTTGCATTTGAATTCTTTTAATAAGAAAACAACATCCTTGCAGAGTTGGAATTGCCCCGCTTTATAGCCTCTGTGCATGGCCAACATACAGTAGGCTACTCTGTCAGGGTCATAAATCATTTCTCTGCAAAATGCACTGAACACAACTGGAACTGGTTGAACTGTTCTGGAACAGTGTTGTAAATACTATTTAACCACCAATTTCTTGTTGTGTCTTTTTTTTGAAAGCACAAACAAAGTAGTTTCACTTTCACAATGAAACGCAACATCTCCAGAACATGGCGCCAGCAACAACACTACAATGAGAATAATAGCTCCGCTTTCATTCTTTGCATAAACATTGGAGCGGTGTTATATAAATGATCCCACACGGTGATGTAGATGTGGGGGCATCTTTTAAACTTTTAAAAAGAATATCTCTTTGGTTTTGAGTCTTTAGTCTTTGCAATTTTAGGGATATTATTTCTGCACAAAAAGCTTGCAATACCCCAAAGAGAAAGGCAAACTTGAAATCTCATCATATGACCCCTTTAATTTCTAAACATCAACTTTGCGATTACTGTATGTCATAATATTCAGATTCACAATAAAGTGGCAGGAAAGTATGGCTTTTGTGTAGGGTGTTTCAAATGGTCACATACAGTATTAGACTTCAATTGCTCTGCCCTTCGCAGTGACTAGGATAGAGTGATGCTCACTTTTGAATGGAATTCACTCTCAGAGTCTAGATGAGAAATAAAAAAGGTAAGCACACATAATTTGGCCCTTATATAAATATGAAGAAATATTACAATCTCTTGCTACCTTGAACCTGCTTTTTTATATTGTGAGAATAAAGATTGCAGTCATCAACAGACCCTTCAAGTGTCTCATATTTAAAATTGCAATGCCCCTCACAACCGGCACTGGCTGTCTCTCAATATAGATTGATTAAAGTGTATGGATTCCAGGACAATTGGAGCATAGCCTATGCCATCAACCACAATCAAATCCGACCTCATTCATTTTCCATTAATAGTGCAGCTTTCTGATTAGCCTGCAAATGAACAACCATATGACTTGCGTTTCAGGAGGACACAGGCATTGAGACCCTCAGACTCTAATTTTCAGGTTATGAGCGTAGCGGCGAGTGTCAGAAGCACATGAAGAGAGCGGTTTCGTCTTTAATAAGACAAAATTGGCAATGATTTTTTCCCTTGCGATCATATTTGATGGCAAACTACAACCAGCAGGACAGCCAGGGTAGTTTGATTGTTTTTAAATAATGAGGAATTGTGCTGCACGGTACACCCTTCAAACTGAAAATTGAAAAGCTGTCCTTCATGGTATGTCATTCCCTAACATCGCCAATTATCTGGCTCCATGCCTCCCTGTTTATTTATTGAGACTGTCAATTCGTATTATGAATCAGGCGACAAAAATATAGATCTCCTCCTCATTCTTTTGTGTCTGCGCATGCTTCAGGATGCATGCGATCTTCATCCGTATGCACGTATCTGTGAACAAGAAAGCAGGAAATAAAACTGTAGGGGAAACAGAATCACAGCAGATATTCCTATGACAATTATGACGTCCCTGCAAAAGCAGAATTTCTTCTCCGCACGATGGTCCTGTCATGCGGTCTGCCAAGTGAACAGATGATTTAATGAACCCATCAATCACAGAATACAAAAGCGAAGTACAGTCCACTTCTTGATCCTCTGATTTTTTTAATTGGTTCCCACGAGACGCAATGTTTTTCCACATCAAAATAAGTTTTATCCCACAATTATAACTGACTCTGCTGCTAACAATCATGCGAGACGGGTGTGACGCCAACGACTGAGATGGCAAAACTGGATTGAGTTAAACAAAGATGAGACTTTTTGGGCTGGATGCATTTGAAGCAAGGGTTATAAGATGTTTGTGAGTGTGGGTGCGCGTTTCCAATGTGCCCAACATGTTTTTGATGGTGTACAGGGAAACCCTTTTTAGATGGACCATGTTGGGACTCCACGCATGAGTCCCTTGCACTGAATGGCAGGTCATCTGCATGGAACAGACAGCACACAGGAGAAGCGGTAGGCTCTGAACAGGCTTTATGAAGACACATAGAGTCACTATGGAGACAGCAATCAGAATCCCCCTGGGACCCCGGCGGACAGAAGAGGGAGAATGAGAGGCAGATGACTCTGGAATCAAGCAGTAAACTCTATGATTCAAGTGACAGACCATCCCAGTGTATGCACATGTACACACACCCTCTCCTGAATGGTTTTTAACCAGGTTTGTTATATATGATAAAATCCTGAATAGGCTATGGTTCTTGACAAACAGAAAATCCGGCAACATCAATAACGCAATTACAGCGAGAGTGAGAAAACGGTGCTCTTTACATGATCCCTCAGTAGCATGCAACACACTGGGTGGATTCTGGACTTCATAACATTTGCCTATAATGTTATTATTCTAAATGGATTTAGCATTAAAAGTTGCAGTGTTGACTCTGTGGAGGTGCAAACTGTTCTGTAATAGCATAAAACAAATGTGATGCAGTTTTAAGTAATGGCTCATACGCACACCCTCCATGACGTAAAAATTGTAGCATTCTCTCTCGTTCTCCAATGCTCTCTCCATCTCCCTTTTTTTAGTTGGCTTCAGTCCACCCCAACAGATGGTTCAGTGTCAATAGGCTGCTATTAACTGGACACACGCCTCTCATGGGGCCTGGAGACCAGATCATACTGTACCATACGCAGTTTTTGAAAAGAGAAGAAAGAAAGAAACAGCTCATTTTCCTGCAGTCATACCCACTTTCAGCTAACCTCTGCTTTTCACACTCTCTAGAAAAATGACTTATTCTTGCCTGCTTTGTTATTTTGAGAGAAAAACATATGGTTTTGTGGTTTGTGAGTTTAGCCGCGTCCGTTGGCATGAAGATGATGATTAGGCTTTGTTGTAGACAACATTATATTTTATATTAAACAGATAAATAGTTAATTGTTTAGCACAAAACATCATAATGAATCTTGACTAATTTTATCCACTCTTCTTAATTACAGCTAAACATTAAATTAAACGTTAAATTAAACATCTTACAGTTTTATGTAGTCATTGGCTGATGGGAATAGGTCTTTGAGTCTATGACTAAATCAATGAATAACCATGACCTCATGATTGCTCATACTTTTTAAAGTTTGTCTATATAAAAGAATTATATAGACATAAAACAACACATTTTAAAATCTAACGCCTACAATAACAGTCACTAAAACCAGTATTTTATAAATTAAGTTAAAATAAATATGATTTTAAAATTATTTGACTGCATTTATTAAAGAAAGGGTTTTACAGAAAATAACCTCACAAATGTTTAACAAGAGTCAGGATATCTGTTATTCTATGCCATTCTCAAACTAAATTAAATGGCTTTGTTGTTGACATTTACTGTAATTAATTAGAGGACAGGTCATTAATCCCCTAGTTTCTGATATTATGAATCAGCGTTTTAAATTTCCATATTATTATTGTAATATATTCTTTTCTTTGTTTTAAAATACTCCTGATGTATTATAGTGACAATATGTGAGCATATGTGTCTTTGCAATAATCAGCGTTTTAAATATATATATATATATATATATA
>JAUMHR010000055.1:5315581-5349141 GCA_032361145.1 Enteromius fasciolatus
GTGATTAGCACACCTGATTCTGATCATTTGAATGGGTGAGCGAAAACTTTTGGTAATATAGTGTATATAGCCTATTAATTCATAAGGTAATTGAACACTTAAGCCACAACGTATAAATTTCACTGCATCCAACACAGTATCAAACTAAGCAGCATAAGTGCACAAATGATGCTAGTTCTTTCAGAACTAACCACGGTCAAGTAATATAAGTATGAAACAACTTCACACAAGTGCCGCTAGCAGAGTAACCACAGGTGTATTTCTTTACATTAGCTATGGATATGCTCAACAACCCCAGTCCTTGTTTTTCAGTGGCATTTGTATATTTACATTCATACGTATGCATTTTGGGGCCAATGAAGCTATGTAAACAGTGAATTGAAAGCATTGAATTGTATACAACTACTCCAATGTCTTGCTCTAATGCTATGCTCCGGGAATAATACGCCGACATCTCAGCCAAGGTTTTGTCCGGCTAGGTGCCACTGGTCAGAGTTTTCTTAATGCTACTGGTTTATAAATCAACCCCGTTCCCATACATCAAACGCGGCTGTCGCAAGGCAACTGACGCATGGGGGGAGCCGAGAGAGAGGAGAACGGAGGTGAGCGGGTGCCAAAGCGATCATGTGTTCCCCACAAGCAGCAGGAGGAGAGCCGTGAAGCCAAACGGAGAGGAAAAGATGAGCCAGGAAAGGCAGATGTGCCTGTGTCATGTCTGTTATGAACAGTCTTCCCACCTTGTGGTAACACTGTGAACTGTAACTGCAGGAGAGCGTGATCGAGAAATCGAGAGAGGGAGCGAGTGGAGGGTGGGGTGGGGGTAAAGAGAGTTAGAGAGAGAGAGAGAGAGAGAGAGAGGGGGGGGGGGAGTGTGAGGAAGGGAGGGAGCAAGGAAGAAGAGAGAAAGAGAAAGGGTGAGGATGGAGAGAGAAAGAGAGAGAGAGGAGTTTAAACTAAGAGCTATGTTTTGGGACGAACTAATCTGCTAGAGAGCAGTGTGAGGATCGGAACGCATTGTGCGAGCGAGTGTGTGGAGGACAGATAAGGGAAGAAGCCCGGCAGACCGACTGCTTGTTTTAATGTGCTGACTCTGGGGAGCTAAAAAAAAAAAAAAAAAATTATTGACTCTTCAGTCGTGCGGCGTGAGCCAGGGCACAAGCGCCACATTTAACAGAGGTGCACCAGAAAACACGGGCACGAGAGAGGAGAAAATACATCCAGCCAGACAGCACATATAGAGGATTTCTCCTTCCTTTTCTTCTTTTTTTTTAATCTGTTCATTTTTCTTTCTTTTTTTTCTCGGGACTGATTCCCATTTCCAGTAAAGAAAAAGGAGCCGTAGAGCCACGAGAACGCAAAAAAAGCCCTACCAAAAAGCGACAAGAAACGAAACACCGCCAACAAGATGTTTGAAATCAGCCGAACACTGAATGCTGCTTTGTTGAGCAATGAGGTAAAGGAATTGGATTTTTTCTTCTGTCACCTCACTTCTCTAAGTGTGTGTTCATTATTCCGTTGTGCGTAACGTTTCTATGTTTTATCAGTGTGTCCATGCTTCTAAATGTGGCAGCTGACAGGTCTAAATGAATGTGCAGGGATTGAGCATTTAGGTCCAGTTAAACGGCTGCTAGCTGAAGGCAGAACCTCTTTGCTCTCCGGGCGTACTGTAATGGATGAGAGACTAGACTCGCTCTCTCTCCCTCTCCCACGCACAATCATTTCATTTTCTCATTTACTCAAAGCAAGATAGCTGTAACTGCTGAGCTTGCTTGATGACTTGCCCATCTGGGGCTTGCACTGACTGTGTGCGTGCGTGCGTGTTTGTGTGTGTGTGCAGTGTGAATGTGAACGTAAGCACACGGTGCTCTATCACTGTGGCAGTCCAGTTTTCTCTTTCCTTTTCCGCCTCTTGCTTATTCTTTAGCCTGTATATTTCGTTACAACCTTGGTTAGCATTCTGTTCCCTTCCTCTTCTCTTCTTTTCTCCTCTTCCTGTAAACGCGCACCTCGCGAGCAGTGTCTGAAGATGATGGTAAGATGTTCACAGAACTCAGCAGTAGCCCAGGCGGAAGGCTCCTTCCCAGGCATGGGCTCGCTGATTTTCCCCCGAGATCCATCCAGCCAACTGGGGGCCAGGGCGCTGGGGGTAAGAGGATAGACAAATGAATGAGAAAATAGACGGCACAGTAGAATAAGAATACTAACTTCATTTAGGAAAATGTGTACAGCCCTTAAGCTTGAATTAGCCAATGTTTTCATGCCTCATTGTGTGATGATACGGCCGCCCACTCCAACTAGATCTTTCTATCAGTTGGCCAGAGAGAAAGAGAAAGAGAGAGACAGACTGCGAGAGAAAAAGCAGCTTGTGTTAGTGTATTGTTTGTGTATTCCTGCTCAGAATGTGTTTGTGCTGTGGTGTACTGATGCCTGAAATTGAAAGTGCGCCGCGCGCGCGCGTGTGTGTGTGTATGTGTGTGTGTGTGTGTGTGAGAGAGTGTGTATGCTAAGTCATTTGAGCATAGTGAAGTTACATGGCTAAAGGACAGCTTTTTTTGTATGTACATTTTGTTTCGGGCATCATTTCAAATTTCAAACAACTTTTCGAATGTGTTGTGTTGGTGCTCTGCAGCCTTTTAGCACAAACATGCTCAATTATGACACAATCATTAAGTCACAATCATTATGTTACCAACCTACCTCAATAAATGAGTGATTATTTAAATTTGTAGCACATCAAAATAAAGCGGTTTTATTTCTCCACTGATAGGTGCCTATAATTGAGCATACTAGTAGATAAATAGCTGGCTAAGGCTTTTCCTGATTATAATGAATGTGTCTGGAGCTAAGAAAGTGGATAACCTTCCTTTACGTTCTCATTCAGTCATTTCTGATCTTCTACTATAGTCTTGGGGGGGAAGAGAGATGGTGGTATGGGAAAGCCCTGGCTGGCTGGCTGGTGCTGTAAGCGCCGGTCGGTTAAGAATAAATCCCTGACTTGGTGCATTAAATCGACACGAAACTGTGGGTGTCTAATCTGTGATGGGCTCTCGTTCCTCGTCTCCACAAAACAGGATCAGCCTGCCTGCCTGGAGCCGCACCACATTCTCACACAAATCAGACTCATACTGACAGCACTGGAGCTCCTCTGCCAGTGCACAAACACACACACACACGCAAGTGTACATACACACACTGCGATCGCATGCAGCTGGGTGCTCATCGGCAGAGAGAGCAGATTTTTAAACCCTTCTTTGCAACCTTTTTGAGGTGTGTGTACACACTTGCCTTAAAATCCTCCGCAGCTCAGGGATTTGAAATATTTTGCATATTCATCCTGGTGATTCTCCAGCTCTAAGAAGATAGAAAAAGAAACAAGGCATGTAAAGTCACAACCACAAATATTCTCATTTGAACTACAACATTTTTACAAGTTTATCAGGAAAATCACTGCCATCTAGCAATCGGTCACTATTTGGCTTGGGAAAGCGGAAAATCAATGGAACATTTAATATATAATGAAAACTAGTGACAACAATACATATGCGTCATTAGTCGTTGGGAACATTTGATTGCGCAAAGCGTTGTTCTAGATTTCTCACATTGGCAGAACAGTGATTCAGTTCCGAATGGTATCATTTTTTTTAAAAATGGTTTAATGAGAAGTGGTTTCTCTCTTCACCTCAAGAGAGTGTCAACAACTGTTTTCATGTTCTGCATCTGCATTTCCATGTTAAAGATAGAATTAATATAATATATAAATTGTTTAGCTGCTACTGTATGTCTGGCATAATTTCATCTATTTTCTTTTTTTACTGTTATGAAATCGTTTTATTTCTGGATGTAAAATATACCCTTGCTGATGTTCTTGTTTTTTATTTCGCTTCAATAATCAATTTTGCTGTTTATTCATTTGGGAGCAGAAAAATACGTCTCTATCTTTGCTGGACTGTTTCTTCTCGTAAAAATCTGCATTTGTGACTCACATTTATCCGCAAACACACAACTCACATTTTAGATTGTAATTAACCAGGTTAAATCAGACCATCGTTACAGTGATTAATTGTGCCTTCATTAACTGAAGCCAGATAATTTGCATACATTAAATCATTGTACAGGGAAGAGGTAGAGATCTGTCTAGGCGTTTTTTTGTGAGAGGGAGATTTTATTCTCTTTTCCAGTTCTCTGTCAGTTTTTTTTACATGCATTAGGTTGCTCTCAGACATCTTGCCGAGCAAAACGACTAGAACGTTCCATCTGGATGCAGCTTTTTCAATTATATTTCTATATGCACAGCATGTGTAGAATTCATATATCAAAGTAATGATTGTATTTTATGATTAAGTAAATCAATCAAGCAATGAACACTCTAAGCTAAATCTGAAGATGTTTTTACAAACATGAACTGACATTAAAAGCCAAGCGCAATAATGAGAAGCAATGGATCTCTAACACAGATCATGTATTTATCAGCGCCACTTTAACATGTACCTGTTAATGATCTGGAATAATTTAATAAAACTGTAACATTTTATTTGTGCAAGTAGCAAAATAGATACAGCACATAACATTAGTCATGTTTGATTTTGGTATTCTGGTGCCAAGCACTCTCATGGGTTCTCGAACATCCAGAAGACACTGAAAATGATTTCTAATCACGGTTAATAACCGCAGTGTTTTTTTAATTAAGCATGACACATTGCCACTCAAGATACTGCGCTAAGCAGGATGCGGTGTGATTTCCAATTATAAAACATTTTTCAGCATTCACCACAAATGATGGAAACCTCTGAAATAGCACAATAGTACAAATACCGGAAAAACGGCATGTTCCGACGAAACTACATTGGATTTGGTAGGGTTGTGGGTATTAATCCAAACACATGCAGACTTGCTAGATGAAAGATTTCCAGTGCTGATTGGGGATGTGCACATGCACTCTCCAGCAGTCCATGGGTTACAGCTGCTCTATGTCAGACAGCAGCGTGCTCGCTTTCTAACTTCATTTTTTTCGCCATTTTTGAAGGTTACGTTTGCTCCTAAATTCGTTGGAGGGAGCTGAGAAACAAACAGAGATGAGGGGGAGAGGAGAGGGAATTGAAGAGCGATTGGCAAATGTCTGTTGGCAGTGCGAGAGATAGGCAGGGTCATCTCTATTTCACAACAATGATTAGCTCTGCCCATCTGCCGGCTCGACAGGCTCCTCCTGCTGTGATTGCAGTGTTCTCTGTTCAACGTAGCCCTGGAAATTAGTTCATTTGTGTTGCTCAACCCCAGCCTAACTGTACTGAGAACAGGTGCAGCATTCTACCCCCGCACAAAGCCGTAGCGAACGTGTACGCGCGTGTGTGAATCCTCTACGAGAGCAGCCGAGCAGCAAGTAAAGCAGACTCATCAACTGTGAAAAGATTCACATCTCGCAACACAATGGCAGTAGATTGCAGTGGATCAACTTCCTGTTCAAAAATAAGAACCTTTTTCTCCTTCTAGTAGGACGTCTCTCCTTATTAGCGTTCACCTCAGAATTCCGACATCAATACCTTTTTACTTCTGTGTATATTTAGCCTGCCACAAAAGCTAAACCTAATATGACACTTGCACTTTATTCTTGCTGCTGAGAATTTTAAATAGTTCCCATCATCATTCTATACCGATTTAATTTCAGACCGCTTCAGTCAAGGACAGCTTCAGTCTGTGATTCTGTGCTAATGTGGAAATGGCAGAGCCATCACACAGAAAGATCTGGAGCCCAGAGCCTTGCAGCTTCAGAGGCCACAGCTATTGTCAGGGCGCTTTGCCATTTTGGAAGAAAAGGCCGCAAGAATGAGCTATTTAACCCGTGGGTCACTCAACGGTCACTGCGTACACACGCACAAGGCATTCAGGAGAGAATTAGCCACCTTGCACTGCTCAGACTCGTGTGTGTTTGTGTGCATGTGTGCAAAAACAGACTCCTGCTTCGTAAACTAGTAATGGAAGACCACCTGTTTTTCATAGACATACGCCAAATGTTGCACAGAACTGCATCCAAATACTGTGTGAGCATTATGGTGACGCTCTGAGCTCATATGGAATGCAAATAGATGTGAAATTAGGAGAAACTAAACAGCATATCCTGAACTGTGGGAAAAACAAAGTAAAGTAGTTGTTGCTGTATTTTAGCAATCTGATGATGGCAAACCATCACACAATACCACAATACCAGTGGCATTAACTGAGACAACATCTATTTATCTATCTATCTATGTATCACTTAAAGATAAAGGTAACTGAAAAGTCTAAAGGAGGCATTACCTTTGTGCCCTTATGCTAAAACATCTATTCAAATGCATTCCATTTTAAAAATGTGAAAATAAAACAACAAGATGGTACACTCAGGATAAATTTGTTTCCACCAGCCTACATTGTTTCATAAAAAAAATTATATCTATGCTCAAGATCAGCGTTTGTCAACCAGAAAAAAAATGAATTCATAAAATAAAAATTCTACTGAGATTTCTGTTTTGTCCTGTTCTATAATAAAGATCCTAATATGAAATAGCAGGAAAGTATGCTCAGGAATAGTTTGACTGCAATAATGGCCCAGTTGACTACCGAGTTTGGATCTAACTAAAGGAGCAAACCCCAGCTTCAATACACAGGGGACCTGAAATATCCTATGAAACGTGTCTAAGGATGCATTAGCTCAAGCAATCTGGCTGCAGAGCCATAAACGCTGGCAGTTTTGTGTATTTGGGCATAAGCATGTTAAGCAGGAAAAGAGGATGAGAGTGCTCATTAGGAAACAAATGTAATGAAATTAAGTTTGCACTGTCATCACAAGAGTGCATTTGTGTGTGCATCTCACATAAACATCACACCTCACTTACATATATCCACTAGCACACCCGCAGTGCTTCAGGATGCTTGTGCATGTGAAAGTAGATGAAAAAGCTCCACTGGGGGCCGTCACCAGTGAGGCGAGGAGCAGGTGTCTCCAGCCAGGCAGAGAGATAGAACCAGGGCAGCCTGCCTCAGCTGAGTCTTCGCCCCACCAGTGCTCCAATCGCCTGGGAGGACAGGTGACATCTGGCCCCTGTGCCTATGTAGTGGAAGACTCTTCCTCCAGGGATGACAGTTACCACTGAATCTCTGAGCCCTAAGCCAGTATGGAAAGAAGTGATTTTTTTTCCCCCACACTGTCTTTACTTTTTGATGATTTCACAGGGACTGGGTGTTGATGAAGAGAGCGGCAGATTGGAGGTCTTGAAAGCTCTCCCCTTTTTCTCTTTGAAAAGAGAGCAAAAAAAGAGTCAGCGAAGAGAAGGGTCAGTGTGAGTGATACAGGCACCATGACCTGGAAGTAAAAAGCCTGTGATTTCAGCAGCAGGGGGCGAGTGCTGGCGATGATGGTCCCCAAAGAAAAACACGTTCACCTACCTCTCTCTGTGTACAGAATAAAGGTCTAGTCTTCATCTGGAGTTTCAGGGCTGTGATTTCTGCAGGAAAAAAGAACATCAAAACTGAGGATTCAGTGAACAGCGAGAGCTTTGTGTTTCAAGTGAGACTATTCAAGCAAAGCCATAAAAAAAATACAAAATAAAGGAAAGAGCAGAATAGGGGGAAAGAATTACAAAGGAAGAGTAATTTCTATGGCTGAGCCACTAAAATGCTAAAATTCACAGTATTTCCAAACGCAGAAAATACTTCATGTTTTTTTTCAGCACCGGTGCTGCTTTTTTTCTTCCAGAAAAAGAATGAGACATTTTAATGATTCAGTATTTCAGGAATGATTATGGAGTGATTTTTAAAAGAGGCACGTTAAATGCTTAAGCAGGAATGTGTTAAGTGCATGAATGCTCGCTTGTCTGGTTTACCCCTGCTTGCTTAAGTACTATAATTAATGGTTTTGTTAATTGAACAGGAATTGCGAAGGCACTGTAGTGTAGAAACCAGCACCAGTAATTCATCAATTTCACTCCTTCTCTTCGCACACGTTTACTTTTACAGCTCGAGGACATTAGCGGTCAAATTGTACAGCCTACTATCTTTTAAAATTAACTCGATTTGAAATTAAACTGGCCACTTGGACAAGATTTGTTCCCTCAAATTATACAAAACATGCTGCTGTTTATTTACAGGAGAACAGATTCCAGAGACACCTTTAAAGATTCCATCTATTATGTTGGAGTGCATGTTAAATACATTAAGAAAAGCAGTCACGACCGATTGTTATTAAAGAAGTCCAATCATCCATCAGAATCGGGCGGCCATTTTGTAGTAGGATTATCCGCGTTGCTATGACACACAGGCTGTTTCTAAAGTGATAAATGTGCTCTCTGCCTGAATGATAGCCTGTGCCCAAGAGCTGACACGTTGACGAACGGCGCTGTTTCCCCGAATTGATAGTTTCTGAGCCCATACATTTCATTGATTCGTTAATTGTTCGAGGGAGTTGGAGGCGCCTGACTGTCATGAATAAATGATAGATGCCTGGCATGTGTGCATTACCGAGGAAGACCTTTGAGGTGTGGTGTTGCTTCCTCAGAGACGCCAACCGTCCTCTTCACAGCCCCGAGGAGCTGCTGGTCCCCGTTAGTTTCCCCTCACATTAATAATGCATTCTCTCTAACAGCAGTGTTCAGCATTAAATGCTCTGCCATGGAGCCTGTTCAAAAACATCAATACAAACTCACTGAAATAACCCCGTTTCAGGCAGAGGGGGGGGGGAGAAGTTACATATGCTAATTGCTTCTTAAGGCATTCCTTCTGTCTACAGCTAGCAGCTCTTGTATCTTTTTCTCTTTCTGAGTTTTTTCCTTTCTCTCGTCTCCCTTTCTTCTGCTCTGACTAAGTAAGGCACCATGAATTCTGGGAGAAAGGATGGAGGGGAGTGGTGCAGAAATACTGACGATGCTTTTCCCAGGGCTCAGAAAGACAAGGTGATGGAGTGTCTACAAACAAGGAAAGATAGGTGAGGGAACAGGGGGAACGAGGAAAGGAAAAAAGAGAGATCGATTGCACGTTTCTGTTCGATTTTACCCCAGAGTTATGATTTTTACATTCAATATCAATGAGCTAAAAATGACATGCTTTATTCGGATAACTCATAGTAGTTGCTCAGAATCAAATTCTGTCTGCGCAGTTTTGAAAACCTACTACATGATTGCGATTTACCATGAAAATCAAAGACATGTAGATTTGTTAGTCTAATGCTACAATTTTTCAAAACTGACCTATTGGGTATACATAATTGTGTGTGTGTGCATCATTTAAGCAGTGCAAGATATATAGTTAACAAAGCTATTTTTTCTATGACATAGACATAGATATGCCAACTTTTTTTTCTTTCTCTTAAAACAGATATAATTAGATTTACACTATTATTTAAATCAATATAGACCAACTGAAATCCACTATAGATATTCACTGTTACAGAGGAGTGAATAATATAATGAATAAGCTACATTCATCTTGTGGTTGCTCTAAGCAAAAGCTGGCCTGGTCAGCACAGTGAAAGCGTGGCCCCCTCTCTGAAGGGAAGCACTGATTAAAGACCAGGCCAGATGGACCACAGCAGTCTTCCTCATCGTGCTCAAGAGCTCCGACTGCGATCAAACACAGCAAAGGCCACCCTACAGCCAAACGTCATACAACTCGATCTCCACCATTGCTCAGTCCCCCTCCAGCCAACAGTCAGTGACTGCACTAAGCAAATGAGATGGAGAGAATCGTCAGTGATGTTAATGATCAGAAAAAAGCTCAAGTGTCTCGCTCAATGTCACCTTCGTTTGGAACTGGCCACGAGGAGAGCCTCCCACTAGGTTCGATATTTGCTCAAGGATTCACCAGTGCCACATTCATCTAATTTTCTCCATAAATAATGAGGTTTTCCTTGATGTAAAACAGAAAAAGCATTCATTAAAAGCCATCAGGATAAGTACCATCAAAATCAGCATAATTATCAGTAGTCGTATTTTGTAACCTTGATAGATTCTATTAGCACTGAAAATTTACAAAACTAAGCAAAAAGTGAACAGACATGGACGATACATGTTTTTACCGGTTAAATCATAACTCAGACATTACCTGTATCCAAATCCTCTAAAATATTTGAGCTACGAAACACAACCATCGTTTTCAGACAGCTTTTTTGTATCTAAACGTAGCAAGCGTCGACTGGGTGAGCCGAGCCTGAGCTCAGCAGCCTGACACATGCAGTGCTGCCTGGCGGTGAAGCCGCCAAAAAAAGTTGATGTGGTGTCGAGGTTCTCCTTTGAGAAGGTGACAGGAACAGGAATTGGACTGGGTGATACTCATGTCCTCTGACAGAGAGAGATATTTGCTTCAGAGGGAGAAAACTTCACCCCTTACTCCCAAGGCGAATGAGAATTGTGACAATCAGGATATGTCAAATAAGAGAGAGAATTTGATATGAGGGGGAAAAAAAGACTATGTTTGTCCTTCAACAAATCAAAATTTTACAGATACAGTATTTTTGGGATATACTGGGATTTTTTTTAATATACATATTTTATATTCCAGTCAATATTTCAATAAAAACAGGCCTATTGAACCTTTTTTAAGTTTTTTGCTTGAAAGTACTAACTGAAATTAAACATGCAGTGTTTTGAATGTGTTTGAGTTTTCCTCTTCCAAAACTGCTTGTGAATAACAGGACAAAGTGAAGTGCCTTTAGAAAATTTTGTAAAATTTAAAAAAACAAGGCTCCAAATGAGATGTGAAATTTTTAACACGCTTGAGCTGACAGCTTGCAGGGGATCTACACTTCAGTGTCTTTAAATAAACCTGTTATTATTCAGGGTGAAAATTGAGACAAAATAAATGTTCCATCTCACTGGAAGATTTTGCTCAGTTGAAACAATTATCACCATGTCTGTTGCATGTTTTAACATGTTAAACTCTCAGAATAGATGGAAGCTGGAAGCAGGAGTGGATTTGAAGTGAATGTGTAGGATGCATTCGGTGGAAATCAATAACATTGACGGGATACTGATGGAGCACGAGCAAAACACTCATTCAAGGGGACTGCAGGTTTGAAATATTTGACAAAGAGGAGCACTTGGATTTGTGGTTATGGCTAACGGAAGGAGTCAGGTGGTGTATGTGTGTGTTTGGAAGCAGAGAGAGATGGGGCATGCAAGGTTCAGAGTAATTAGTCAGATTGAGGGCTGAAATGAGGCAGTGTGAGAGGAGGCTGGGGCAAAGCATTTGTGTGTGTGTGTGTGTGTGTATTTGTGTTAGAGGCCAGGCTGGTGGGATGCTCTAATTGGAGCTAAGCGGCCGCAGAGGATCAGAGGTACTCCAGAAACAAAGGAGCACAGGCAAAGAGAGAGAGAGAGAGAGAGAGAAAGAGAGGTTGCTGTACTGGATGTGTGCATGTGTCTCTTAGTGTTTGAGTGAACAATAACTAAAGTGACATTTTACATGCTCAGCTAGCAAGACTTTGACCGAACCTCTGACTGCATCAAAATCACACACATGCCCAAACTCAGTTTTGAAAAAGAGAACAGACATTCTAGACAATTAAAAAAAAAAAACAATGTGTTTTGAAATTTCTACAGAAACATTTTCCTTCCCAAGATAATGTGTTCAAAAAGCACAATGACACTCAATCAAATATTACAATCCAATTTAACTACTGTATACTGTACACGTCCAAGATAAAAAAAACCCGTAAAAATAATAATATTTTCAGTGTCAATTAGTTAGCTGAGCATATAAAACACCATTTTACAGAACGAAAATAAATCAATTAGCCTCACTGCTTTTAGCTCGTTACTCAATTCACATGCTGCTTCACTTTTAATGGCTTTTTGACAGCCGATAAATGATGTGATTTACATTAGCTGGCCTGTTATAAAAAAAACTCCGCTGGTGGTCAGAACAGCCATCCTTCAGCTCGACAATACCTGCATAAAAAGCCCATTTGGCAAAATGGCTGACATAAAATGCATGTGGGTTGGAGGACAAATAACGGCATCTTATATAAAATGATGCTATCTTAGTTTGACTGCTATTACCTGCTGTTCGTTTTTCCGAGAGGCTTATCCAATGCATGATGACTAAATGAAAGTCATTTATGTGTACAGACACACATACACTTTTCTGCAATAGTAAAGATCCCTGAGGTCACATCCTCCCACTCAAAACCTCCATGTATTCTTGGCCAAACCTCCCACCACAGACCTCATGCCAGTCTAATCCCTAAGACCCCTCCCTCCATCTGTCCCCACCCAGCCCAGGAGTGAACAGAGAGACAGAGGGTCACACGCAGCCTCTGAGTCATACTGGACGCGTTCCCTCAGCCTGCACGTCTACTGCTGGTGTACACGGCCTCGATTCAAAACACTCTCTCACACGAAAAAATCAAAGCGGATGCTGCAAATGGGTAGCTGATAAATAACATGCACATTTTTGTTCAATTAACAGGATTTTAGGTTCATATTTATACATATGTATAAGGGAAAGTGTGCCTTTTTAGAAGTTATGACCGCTCATTTAGCCACTACTACAGTATTTAATTCTTAAGCAGTCTTGTGTTGTGGCTTTCATAAAAACAAATATTCCACATAGCGGGGTCAAATAAAAATGCATATGTAGTTGTAAAACAATTTAAAAACAGTTTTAGTTGGGATTGGTACAATCTTAAAATGCAGGGCAATGCTAAGTGACAGGTCAACTACCTAAATACTGCATAATGCTAGAAGCATAAAAAAATACTGAATTTCAACCATAGACTATTTTGAGAATAGTGTAGTGATAACTGGTGTATTACTATATAATACAGACATGTCTGCTGTGGCTAACGCTTATGTGTTTAGTAATCTGTGACATTTATAATACTGGGAAATTCAAATGGAATCTTCCATACTTGCCTCATCTCCTACAGCGTCTACAGCATCAGCTGCTACAAAGACCAGAAGCTGACATTTAGTCAAGATCTCTGAGACAGAGACAGAACGATAACTGTCATTGCATGAATCATTATTATTGTTTATTTAGGATTTCTTAATGTCTCTTTGAATTGCAACAAAAGCAACTTGGTAAAATTCTTGGTAGCGATAAATATTAAATAATGTGACAGTGATCTATTGTTTTTTTCTTCCTTACCAATGCCAGAAGCTGATCTCTTGTGCCATTATTACTTGAAAAGACAACAGAAATAACAAAGTCAAAAGAATAAGAGAGCAAAGCATTCCGTTTATATGCAATAAATCCACTCCACTGAACATACAACATGTAAAATACATTTGCATAGGCATTCAGCACTGTTTACATTCAAATGAGAGTGCAGAGACCTTGGCATCAACCACCTACATGAATATGTCTCTCAAACACACATATATCTGAAATGCCAAATGACATAGTAGAGAAAGAAAAAATTAATAAATACTGAGAGTAGTGTTCCACTACCCAACCTTTTCTTTGTCGCTCTGCATAAACACACAGTATGAAAGTAAAAATAGACGTCTGTAAAGTCAAAGCACACATTTCCTCCAACCACGTGCCATTTTACGAATAGTTGGTGGTATCAGAAGGTAGATAAGGGTGGAGAGCGTCGCTGCTCGTTTTCATTCAGTTTGGAGGTTGTGAAAAGCTCAGTGATGGTTCCCATCAGTGGTTGCTAGACTTTAGATTGGTGAACTCACACAGAGGTTAATGGACTGACTCAAGTTTGCCTGTGCTGTGATGAGAGGTCCTGTGTATAATTGAATCAAGCCTGCATATGAATGAAATGACAGGCAGGTTTTTTTCTATCTCTCTCTCTGTTGGTGGGAGGGACCTGAATTAATGTCTTGTTGTGAGGAAGATGAAAGGTAATGCCTTCCATAACTCACATGGTGCCACATGGTTCAGTGAGTAAAATGGGAAGCAAAACACAATAACTACTTTATGGTGTGTTTTGTGATGTGGGCTGAGCATTGCTTTATAAATGTTTTTGTGAATTGGGGGAACTTTTCACATTATTCTGTAACTTTTATTCTGACCAAACTATTTTTTTTTTTTTATCCCAATCCTAAACTTACTGTACAGAAAGCCTGTTTGCATTGTTACACTTCCAGATAAACATATTTAGCTATTTTTTATATTTAAATAATTTTATATTTCGATATAATTATATAAACTATTTCTTATAAAATTGTACTTTATCAACAAACATTTTGTAACCAAAATTAATACTAATAATAAAAACACATTTAATTTAGTAAGATATGTACATTTTAACTTAATAAGCAAAAAGCTACTAAAACATAATGCTACTGGGCCAAGCGAATTCTAAAAGAACAGGGGAATATAAATAGTCTACTTAACATTTGGGTTTTCTAGGGTCGAGTGCTCAAGTACTGTGTCCCTAAGACTGAGGCCTGGCCATCCAGTGAGAAATGTCTTTCATTTTTTATGGCTCTGCTGGACTCTCATGTCAAAAGTGGTTCTTGTCAAGTCAGTAGCTCACCGTAAGGGACCTCCACTGTGGTTTTTAGAAGTGCAGGTGCAGAAACGATAAGACCACAGCCGTTTCCTAGCCCAATTCAGCCCTGTGATTTGTTCTATTGTACCAGTACAGCAGCACAAAGACCCGCACAATATTAAAACGACACCCCCATTATTTCCCCGCAACAAACCTGAGAGCAAAATGCATTCACACAAAACTCCCCGAAGACCCATTGAATGTGTAACATTAGGATTGTATATGCGGAGTAAATGGGTGCAAGCAGGAAATATGTTTTTGCCCGTGATGAATTCCATATCTTGGTAAATAAAACAAGATCTGAAATCCCTTCATTCGGCGAGCAGTCGCTCTCGGGCAGCCCTCACCGGTGGAGATGTGAAATGGGTTTTGTCAGGGGTGGGAGCGGCTGGTCTCGCGGTTAATTATTGATTCAGTGCGCGTGCAGCTGCGAACAACAGAATGTAGGAACAGTTTGCAATAACATTTAGAAAAGAGACAATGAAAGAAAAGAAATAATGGCATTATCTTACACCACTAGATGCAACTGAATGTAGTATGTCCAGGAAAGGGTTTTAGAGTTTTAGAGTGTGTGGCGGTAGCAAGATGTGCCTTGTTTATGAGAAGCTAAACTCATGAATATTAATTTGCTTGTGCTGCTGTTACTGATGTTCAACACTGATTTGACATTGAGAAGCAACAACAATTAATTATTTTTTTAATTATGTAATTTAGTTAATTTAACATCAAGATACTGCAAATAAAGATCAAGATAGCATAAATAAAATGAATAACTTTAATATTTAAAAACATTAAAGTTATTAGTGATTATTATTAGCATAAATACAGCTCCTAAATAAAGTCAATAAGGCTGCATCGATTTTTTGTAAATGAGAATACACATTTCACACAAGTTCTCTAATATAAACCTGATTTGTGTAAGATATTTGTGCTTTTTGCTTGACACACAAACAGAATGTGTTATTTTATTTGTAGACTTATAAATATGTTTCTTGGATTAATAAGAACAAAGTCACAAAATTAACCATTACAAAACTATACTTGAAGCAGCAGCAAGTTGTCATTACAGAAATGTTTATATCACAAATATGTTCTAACGTTTGTGTTAACTTAATTGTTTAAAAGGTTTTAGTTACCAAATTACACATTTTATTTTTGTGTAATAAATTTTATTTTTAAAATTATTTTGACCCTTTGAAAGTCATTGCATAACGTTAATTCACACGCTGATATCGACTGAGGTAAAATACACAATACTTGTGCTAGCGTTTCCCTCAGGTCCCAAATAGTAAATTAATCCCTATCTATTAACTTAGTCATCACAGGTACAGTTTGCTTTTGACAGACTACACCTAAAGCCAAAACGTTTTACTTGTACCTGTCTCCCACTTGCAAGCGAAGGTCAAATTAGCTGTCAATCAGAGTCGCTATTTCCCCAAAGGCACGACGCTCCCCACTGACACGCGCCTCACCCTCTCCAACCGTCTCCTCAAGAGCAGCGCGCGCCACCCCCTGTCTGTCCCCGCTCAGCCAATCAGATCTCACTCCAGTCTGACTCTACGTTCCATAAATGGTGTGGAGAAAAATAGGACGCTCGCACTACTAGCTCCACAGAGTGACTGAGGGAACCGATATTTTTTGTTTTTATTGTTTTATTTTGGATACTTTTCCCTTCATAAACGTTTCCGACTCCATCTCTCCATCTCTCAACCGACCTGTCTGCATCCGACTGTCCTTGGGTCCACGCGACACCTCCTCCAAGACTTTCGGGAACGACTCCCCTAAAATACGCTCTAAAAGCGCAACGTTTAATTCTTCGACCGGGTTTTTGAATAAAATAACGAGCTTTTTCTTTTTCCCCGATCACCTCCGGACACGAGAATGGTCATGGTGAGTAATGTGCTCGCATTTGAAAGAGAATTATTACACTGTAGTGAAAATCACTGAAACACTGTAACGCGCAGCCTTAAGAATAATCCCTTCATCCCTTGTAATACTCCTAATTTCACAAACTTTGCTCTTTTCCTTTCTCTTAATCACATAAACGGCGACAGTAGGGATGAAGACAGAATATTCGTATCGAGAGATTATGTTAGGGAGCTCATTTTGCGTATAGGTAGGTGTGTGTGAATGTGCGTGCAGTTATGGTTTGTACAAAGAGCAGGTGTGTGCTCAGTAACCTGTGCCTTCTCCAACCTGATACTCAGTAGATAATAAATGTGCTATATGTAATTAAACACGTTTCGTTTCATATTTAACACAGACTAACATTTGGCATCTTAACGGCTTAATTCTATTTAATCAAACTAGTAGCTATGTTGACCACTTTTTGCAGTTTCTGATAGCAATACACTGAATGTGTGCAAATATACATAAATAATGATACATTTATGCTTAATTTATTTAATTAAAACGTGTGTATGTATGCATATGTGTGTGTGTGTGTGTATACAAATACATATAGACAAAATGTAGTTAAAGTGGTCAGGTTTTCAAGGACTGCTGTTTCCTACCATGTTAATGTTGATGTTCTGCTTCATCAAACAAGTAAACAAAACAATTTTGTAATTCAATTCAATATGTTAGGGTTAAAGTATTTAAGTAGCCTATTTGGAAATTTATTTAGCTCTGCAATAAAATATATAATGTAATGTCCGCAGGTCATCATTTCAAAACAAAATTTGCATTAATGACCGTCTAACTGTACATTATCCTTATATATACATAATATATAAGAATATAAAAGCTTAAATATACTCTGCAATCATTGCATGCTTTTAACTTGCATTAATTAGCAGTGCTGCACAGGCACCCTATTACCATAATGCCTGTAGGTGCAATCAGTCCGCTCTAACTCAAGCTGAGACCTCGGTTGCAATTGATTGCCTGTGCTGCTTCTGAAAGGGCTTCTGCTAGCCGAAGCGCCTGTGTCTCCGTCTGCAAGGCTGCCAGAGCGAAAGTGTTAATTTTCCAGAGTAGCGCAGATGACAGACAGCTGAGGCAGCCAGTGAGAGAAGTTAGGAGGAGGGGGCTGCTCTGACCTCACCAATGAGGAGGGGGCAGGGAGTGGGGCTGCAGCGTTCAGCTCATGCCGAAGCCCGTGCATTCACAAGCAGCCTCACTTGGAGGAGGAATGCCCACTCTCTCTCCCGCTGGCCGCACGCTGCCTCACCACCGCTGAGACACACAGAGAGAGAGAGGAGAGACAGAGAGAGATCTCCAAGTGAGGAGACATTAGCACGGCTATAGGCGAGAACTCTCCCTGCCGACTTACAAATGGAGTGGAAC
The DNA here is from genome assembly GCA_032361145.1 of Enteromius fasciolatus. Classification (NCBI taxonomy): domain Eukaryota; kingdom Metazoa; phylum Chordata; class Actinopteri; order Cypriniformes; family Cyprinidae; genus Enteromius; species Enteromius fasciolatus. The sequence goes on from JAUMHR010000055.1 coordinate 5,333,340, forward strand.
GGGTTTAAGATGGTAAGGATGCTGCGGTGGTTTTGTGCAGACAAGCGTGTGTGTGTGTGTGTGCGTGTGAGTGCGCGAGTGTGTGTTTGCCCTTGCTGTGTCTCACTGCCTGCAGCTGCAGTGGCAGCATTGGAGTCTCTGTCTCTCTCTATCCGTTCTCCTCTTTTTCAATTCTGCATGCTACTCCTCCCCTTTATCTTAGGATGAGAGGAGCTTTATTTGAGAACAAGGCTGAGGAGAAGAGTAGAGAGGAGAGGAAAGAAATAACAGGTGTAGCAGGTTCTTGGATGCTGCGGTTTAAACCCCATTTACGATGTAGAGGCAGTGTTGAATCTTAATGCTCACCTTTTTTTGCTCTCATCTTCCATTTTTACCCTCATTTCAACACCCGCCGCTCCGGTTTGATCTGTCAGAAGGATACAGCTGTATAATTCATATGATTAATGTGATGATCGTATCATTTTTCTTTATGATTTCCCAAACATATGCTTTAAAATTTGTACAAAATGTACATTTAGGTGGAAGATGATGTATACGTAGAAGGTTGTGTAACTGTGTACTAGCATACATGCCAGTGTGTAAGTTTGTAAATGAGAATGAGTGGGAGTGACCTCGTGTGTACGTGTGCATGAGAATCTATTAGGCAGTGTGTGAGGGTGTGTTTCCGTGCATAGTGTAGTTAGTGTTCAGGCACGTCTGGAGATCACTGCCTGTGTTTGCCCATTTTCTCTGATAGAGGTAGGGCAGGCTGCACTAAACATGCTGCGCTGTGTGTGTGTTGTGCGAGTGTATGTGTCCATTGTTGACTAAGGGCTCAGAGACTGCCTCCCCCGGCTGTCACCAGGCTAGTGGGAGACTGTGCCTGCCAGGAACCAACTCTCCCCGAGAGAGAAATGAAGAGAGAGAGAGAGAGAGAGAAAGGGAAGTAGCAAAGCTTACAAAAGGAGCTGGGTAAGAAAAATCCGAGGCCTACGTTAGCACAACACATCAAGGTAGAAGACATAATTGCTTCGGTTCGAACGGCCGAGGCAGCACAGATAAATATATTTACTAACTTGCAGTGACTGTCAAATCCCCCATCTGAGCGGCGCAGGTTCAAATTTAAATGTGGGCAGCATTATTCATTTTTCAGGCAAATGTTTGACTGTTTGTGTGTGGGCTTTAACATGCAATCAAAATGCTAATTGAAAAAAAAAGCGATTCCCAACAGTGAATCCCTGCCTTACCTCCTGCCTCCCTTTCTTTTGTGTGAGCAAGGCAGAAACAGTGTTTTTGCGAGCCAAAAAAACACATTGGGGCAGTGAGGGGGCTTGTCCACGATGCTTATAGTGAGAGAGGAAATAAGGTGTGGGAGGGAGGAAGTTAAGGGGAAAGAGCTTCCACATAGGCCTATACATTTCTCCTCCTCCTCCGCAGTGCTGACGTCCCAGCTACACACGCTCCTAACGGCCATTACACAGAACTATGGCCACGTAGACACTCCTCTTCTTTCACCTCGCATCCTATCTCCCCTACCTCTGCTTCACCTCTATCCTTCCTCATAATTTTACTCCCTCCTCCAAGCAGCCTTACTACTCTGCTTTAGGGCTTTCTCCTTTGTTGTCCGACTCCAAGGTTGCATATCAATGCTAATAAGGCTAAAGCTGGACTGAATATTAAAAAGGGGTGGATGAGGGCGCAGGTGGACAACCGAGAGAGAGTGGGAGACAAGCTGCCGAGATGCTGAAATCTGGGCAGCAGGGGTGGGAAAAGTGCCCCAGGATGTGTGATGGCTGGGTGGAAGAGTTTGCACCCCTCTCCACACTGCGTGACTACACATGACAGCTGAGCGTCAAAGTGGGCCACTTGATTTTTCTGAGAGTTAGTGTAGAGGCTCAGGTTGCCCCCCTCTGGCCACAAAGACTCTGGGGTTTTGCAAGCGTCTGACACCACTGCATCCATCCCTCACGGTTCCCACTGCAGGAGAACAGCAGGATTCATCTGACTGACTGCCTCGGAGTGTTTTTGCAACAGGCTCTCAGATGGTGGCGCCGTAGAGCTTCCACCTGAGTGAGTTTTAAACATGGTTTATTGTGCAGGTTGCTTTACAGCATTGCTTTACAGCATAAAGACTTTCTGGAAACTTTTTGTCTAGATTAGAAGATGCTTGGACTGAATTACAAGAAAATGTATATGAATAAAAATTTAAAGTTTGGTCTAAGAATAAATATTTTGTTTAATATTCAAGGAATCAGAGGATGCGCCAATGATAAAAGTATTACAGTAGCAGTAAATTGACTCCTCCGCTCATAAAGACACAACAAATAATTGATCAGACCACCTGGGATACATGAAATATAGCCTAGACATGACAGGCAATGCTAAGATGTTGTTTCCACAATCATAGATAGAACTACCACATTAAAAAAAACAGGATTTGGTTCTCATCCATTGGATTTAGCACACAACATTTAAGATTAAAGGACAACAGAAAAGTCATGAGTCTTTTATACATCTGCTAAATAACATTATTGGCAAGTGTAGCCTTTGCGGTATAGTTTTATAATTAGAATCCATGCCAGATGCCATTTTTCAGTCTTTATGCTCTCGCCGCTATTTCGACATGGCATCGTTAAAAGAGTAAACAGCACTCTGTAATCTATTTGCTATGCTCTTCATTCCGATTTGAAAAAAGTATCCTAATACTTAATCGTTTTCAACGGCTCTGACAGATTTAGAACACAAATGTAACCTCTGAATGTAATTACTGAATGAGTCTCACTCTGCCAACTGATTAGAGAAAATGCCTTGAGAGTTACTGAGGTAACTGAACATCCAGCTCTAGGGAGGATAGAGCGCACTGACAGGTGAAGTCGGAATGCGCTTATTAGACAAGTCTCGCATTCAGACTTAAATAACTCAGTGAAGATTTCAGTAGCTAATGTGAGCTTTCATCACATTCCGTATTTGTGATCACATCACTTCTGGGAGAATTTTTCCCTTAGTGTTCAAATGAGAAGCAAAGTAAATCTACGAAGAAAACCTTAGAAATTGTGCTTGTAAATTCTGAGCTTCAATTAAAATTGATCTGTGAGATGTTCGGATAAAAACTGCCCATAGGAAAGAAATATCGTAAATGGGATCTCTTTAACATCTTAGTTGTTTCCTACAAATGAGAAAAGTCTCTTGCTTCTCAAAAATGGCTTAGGAGAAAAGTGATTTAAAAGTCAGATAGTAAAGTGTGCAAAAATAGATGCTATATTAACTTCATAGATCTTACTAGATCTCAATAATTGTTATGAACTGTTGTGAATCATAATATTAGTGTCTTTTTTATTGTTCTAAATCGTTTTGAGCAAAAATATCTAAAAATACATTGTTGAATGAAACATAAGCAAATTATCCAATACGTCTCCTGACATTTAAAATCGAATGCCCTTCACATAAAAAAAAAAATCGTATCTAATGTATTAATATGGTTTAGGTAAGATTAAACAATGTGCTATGAATAATAATCTGATATAATCTTAATAATATCCTTTCGTAAAGAGGCCTTTTATTATGTCAAAGCTAAATATACATGAATAGCAACAAAATGTTCAGGTTTAAATTTTAATAGGCGTCCACAGTGATTTCTCAGTTTGATTCATCCTCATTTTCCTTGCAGAAAGCTAAGCAGAGAGCAAGAAGGAGAGAGGGAGTGAGCAGGCTTCACAAGCGCCATAATAATAAGTCCTCTGGCGCAAATTCAAAGTGCCACGCACAGACAGACGATAATCAGCCGAATATACACAGCACACACAACCTGCTTACCAACACAACACACCACTCATCCTGGCACACTGACAGATGCCTCACCAGATACATATTGCATATATATATATATATATATAAGATAATGTTTGCCAAAGACTTGATCACAAACAGTGATTGTTGGTTAGAGTTGATTACAAGATAAAATTGAGAAAGGTAAAAGAAGCGCATTACCGCCCATTTCTTTCAAGCTGGCTCTTATCCCCTATCATTGTAGCTTCCGACCTCCCTCATCCTCCATCCCACTTTCTTTGTTTCATTCCTTCTCCTGGTTCCCCCTCCCTCTCTCTTTTTCTCTCTCTCTCTTTCTCTGCCTGTGTGTTTTGGTATTCATACAGACGTTCGGATTTGAGTGGCAGGCTCTCTCGAGACTGTGCACAAACTGCACATTTCTCTGATCTACATTTTGCACCCCAGGAAAAGACAGCAGTAGCAGCCGAATCTTTGCTCGCACTATTGCAAACGCAGCCGCGTTTTTTTCTCCTGCCCATTAGCCAATTAACTGACCTGCCTCCCTGTGATGCTAAAGGACATCTCAAGGTCATTCATATTACGGTAGCTCGCCTCACACAATCACACGGAAATATAAATCTCCAAAACCTTTATAACCCATAGCTTTGTGACTAAAACGATTGATGCGTTTTAAAAAAAAATTGCATAATGTGGCGTACTGTAATAACGGTTGGTATGGCATTCAAAAGAGCACACTTGAGGAGAGATTTTGCTTTGCTAGTTTCCCGTGGGTAAATAGGGGATACAATGAGAAGAAATGAGACAAGAAAGGGAACATGGATATAAATGTCAAAGATAGTTGCACTCTCTGAATATCAGTGCCCGGAGGTCAAAGGTCACAGCTGAGAAAAGATATGGAGCGTACCAGGCGTGGCAGCTCCCGCAGCGAACCCTGACTGAGAAAGGGCAAACAGGGTGGCGCGCAAAAACCATCTTCCCCACAACAGTAACCATAGATACCGCCGTTGGCATTTCATGAAGGGATTGCGTCCCGTGAAATCTTGCCCCTGTAGATCCACTCGGGTTGTGGATATTGTTATCTCGCTGTCAAGAGCAGTTAGGCAGATTAGAGGTGAGAGCAGACCTTTAGCAGAAGTTGCTGTCTTGTCCGGGAGCAAATGTCTTCCCTTACACAAACACACCCTGCTTTTTTTTTTTCTTCTGAGAAGCCAGGCATTTATTCCATTAGGTCTCCATCAACCTGCAATCAGAAAGCCGTGGTTAGTAAAACAACGGCAGACAAACACTGATAAATATTACAAGCACGAACCAGAATGCAAAAAAAGAAAAAGCTGTATTCCCCATACATTATACACAATCATGACTGATTCTGATGGATTCTATGAGGATAACCCTATATTTTCTTGCACATTATATATGAGCATAGATGGCCCCCTGTAGGCATTTTCAATTACAGTGTACCCCGGCATTGGAAGATTAATCTGCTCTTTTGAATGCACGCCACATTTGCTGCATTCATTGATATTTTGCAGAGGTTTTATCTAAACAGCTGCAATGGACCACATTAGGTTGCCCTTTCCCTCATAATGCCATTCTTTATATATATCCCCACCTCCAAAGAAATAAGAACATCCTGGAGACGTGTTGACAAAGCGTTTAGGTCATTGTTGCTGTGTAAAACAAGATGACAGTAAAGTCTATCACTAAGAGCAGGGAGAAGAAATGCCCTCTTATAAATGACACCTATTCATCTGCATTTTGGAGCATAGAGTATATGACTTGATTCTAGCCCTGGCATATATGAAGAGGTTAACAGATTGAATTTCATTCACCTCTTTGTCTCTCATATTGAGATTGGTGCTATTTATTAGCTGCCTGTGCTAGTTAGTAATTCAGTCAATCTTCCATCAATTACCCAGGCGTTCTCTTATTAAAGCAGATGCTGTGGGGTTGCCGCTCTGTCTTGCAGCTACTTTCTTTTATGAGCTTGAGTGCAGAACTTAATCAATAACTAAACTGACTTCATGCATAGAGATGTTTCTCCACCAGCTGTGAATTTTGGAGGGTTAAGGATAGGGATGTATCAGTGCAGATATTTTGGCCAGTGCTCATAGAATTTATTTGGATGATTTTATGGATGATACATTTAGAGTTTTGTTTGTTGTCCCAAAACAGAATTGCCCACCGCAATACAGCTTTGTCTTTGCTTGAAATATAGTCATCAACACATAATCAAACGTAATCAAAACTCATATTGTATAGTAAAAAAAAATACTTTTTGATATATATTATACAGTATATACACATTTAAAATAGGAATGTACACTATATACACTTGGTTAATACACTGGAAGTGTTTTTAGCTAAAAGCTGCTGACAAATACTTTGAATCAGCAGGAAGCACACTGAAATAAACATACATAACATTTTGAAGTAGAAAGACTAAAATAGTATTTTTCCATAAAATGTATTACAATAATTTCTTTACAGCCACCATTTTACAGTGTTTTAGATATTTGTTTGATGCTATATGATATATTTTTCATATTCTGGCCCTCATCTAGTTTTCAGTTTTTAAATAATAAAACAATATAACACTGTTAAATGTAATCTTTAGTAAATCTCAAATTGTATTTTGTTTCTGTTCTGTACATTATACTGTTGTGATGTTGTGGTGTTTTATTATTTATTTTGAATAGTGTACTATTTTAATACTATGTTTCATAATGTTTTGATTGAGATTGTGCAGATGTAAAATTAAACTAAACAGCTTTTTGTATTAGCTAGAACTAGAACATCAATGTGTCTGCTTTTTAAAAAAAATAATTGTTCAGCCTTTACCGAAACAGTATTCATGCTCTCCATTTAAATGACTGGATTTTTAATTTCCCTGTAGTTCTGTCCGACCGTGGTTCTTCCCTGTAGAATGAAAAGAGTCCGAAAATTAGGTATCTTTGTTGGTGCAAAGAGAAGTCCGATACTAGTGAAGAAAAAAATAGTTAAAAATATGCAGAAAGTAAGGGAAAACAAAACACCACAGGGGAATGGGAAGAGAGATTGATGGAGGAATTGTGTGTTGTTTTGGAATGGAAACTGGGAAAATAAGAATGAAGAAAATGTTTTGGAAAAGAGATTGTGGAAAAAGGGACTTTGAGAAAGAGGCTGCAGGAAGATGAGGAGGCTGAGATTGGATTAACCAGAGCTCATGTGTGTGGTTTGTTAGAGTGAAAAATAGAGAGAAGGAAAGCTCAGTGTGTTTATGTGTGTTCAGAAGCCCACCTCATCCTCTCAGGAACTTGAGACCACAGTTAGCTGGCTTACGTGCGCATCTTCCTTTCCTTACACTCCCCTCACACACATCTACTTTCAGGCTATTTGTAAAGCTTTTAATGTTTCTCTATAATGAGCAAACATTGCATGACAAGCTTAAACAGAAGAAATAATTAAAAGACAAATATATGGTGCAAGGTCTTTAGCTTGGTTTCACACTCTGCATAACTAAACACATTCATCCTCATTTTACCAGCTCTCCACACTCACTGCAATACTCACCAAGGGCTCCCAAGCGCGGCTTTAAAACTCATCTATATAGCCTCAATGTGATTTGTAGTTGGTAAAGCAGCTTGTTAGCCGGAGAGGTTCAGGAGTGCACAGTATGCATAGTTTCCAGGGCGCGGAGGAACGAAGCTGCACTCTCTCCATCTCTCTCTCTCTGCCTGGCGCAGGTGCGGCACTGTTCTGCCACCTGCCAGCTACCTACAGCCATGTCAACGCCCCACCTGGAGCTGACACAGCCTGCATACTGCATGCACAGAGTAAAAGAAAACCACATAGACACACTTGCACAACTAAAGAGACAGGACACATATACACACAACCTTGACAGAGGGGATATCTGAGAAAAGACTGCATTTGCACAGTGTACATAGGTCTGGATAGAAAGACAAATATTTTGTGACAGTACAATTGTGTCAACTGGTAAAAATTAAACCATGGTGTAAATATATGCTATGATTAAAAAAAAAAACAGTGTGCTACAGATGCAAACGTTTAATATTCATATAATGACATGTCATATCATATATTTCATAATAACTATATTTGTATATATATATATATATATATATATACCATTACATTATTTAAAATTACTCACACCTTGATGTAATACTTTGGTCATACCGCCCACTCCTATTGTTGCTCAGAAATTTCCTCATGCAGACAAGGCAAGGTCACCTTTATTGAAATGCAAAAGTCCCCTGATGGTGGAAGGCTCTAGTGCAATATCTATAATTTGTGTAGGGGTTAGATAGAGCAAGCGGAAGGGTACGTGAAAGAGAAAGAGTGTGTGGGGGTGGGCAGTGTATCTCTGAGCCTGTCACTGACAATCAACTTGTGGTCCGAGGCTAGTTGACAGACAAGGACAACACGCGCACACACCCAAAGAACTCCCCTGTCTCACTTTGATCATCGCCCTGAACTAAAGCATGTTTCATAATAAATATCTGAGTGATTTTAAAAGACACATCAACCAAATACTCCCCCGTTAAATCTGCTTAAATATTAGCCTCATATCTGATAGCAAAGGCCTCTCCGTGTCATAAGCAGCGTTCTTGTCCACAGGAGATATCACAGAGATGGCCAGGGGCTGGACCGTGTCAGTGGTTCACCACTGGGTGTGTGTGTATGCGCACAAAGCCAGGCCCAGCAGGTTGCTTACCCCATACTGCCTGAAGGACGTGAGTCCTGTGGGCCATGCTGGAGCAGGCAGAGGGCCAAGCTCTCTCATATTTCCATCCGGAGCCTGAGGATAGAACTGGTCATTGGAGCCACACAAATTTAAGTGTCATCCCTGAATCAAGATGCTCACCAATTTTCTGCTCGCCTTGGCAGTGAGCTGGGCCACTACCAGCGGCTAACAGAGCCAGCGGCCCCATGGCAGCAGGAGCTAGATAGTGGATTATGCAAAACCCAAACATGCAGTCGAGAAATTCAGCTCTATTTGACTTTTTCGTACTATCATGGGCACGTTTGTTTTAATCAGCATGTAATGCAGTTGTGTAACTTCATGAAAACATTCATTTTTGCATCGCAATTCATCGGCACAGCATTGAAGTATTTTTTTTGTTTTGCCTTTTTTTATTTGAAAACTCTGCTGAACCCTCACCAACACATTAGCCGCACTGTCACATTGGGCGCTAATTCGTCTCCACTGAAGATCTGCGAGAGAGGTTAATTTAAGGCCAAGGAGATCCCACGCACCGAGAGAAAATACAGCCATTCATCCAGACAGAGAGAGAGAGAGAGAGAGATGGGGAAACTGCAAAGGAGCGATGGTGGATAGAGAGAGTGAAAGAGAAAGAGAGTGGGGTCAGCTGATGAGGTCAACATTGCGAGATTTGGAGAGAGTGGGTAGGTAGAGAAGCAGGTGTTTCACCAGACCCATAGCCCAAAGGAAAAACATGGCCTGTGTCACTGATGCTGCCGTCCCCCACATACACCCTCACATTTCTCTCCTCCTATCATATTTCCAGTGCTTTTCATTTCATCTCCTCCTTTTCCTTTCTTACAAGAGTTTTAGAATTCAGAACCAAAATTTTGTACCTAACCTCAAATGCGTGCTGTGTCAGTCTGTATGTCAGTCTTCATGTGTTTTTCATTATTTTAAATCTCTGATAATGGTTTCAGGCAATTAAATCCTCAGACAATCAATCATCTTTCCATCATTCATGCATTTAAGTGAGAATTTATTTTTCCCATCTTAAATTATTTACATTTGGACATCTAAAAAAAGCAGGATAGTGTTTTTTAAAAAAGAGAAGACATGCTTTATTATATCTTGTAGACTATATCATCTGAAGCTAGAAAATCACATATTAACATTTTGAATGTATTAACAATGTGCTGACCTAAAATTGAACTGCTTAAAAATCCTGAATAAAATCCTTTATTAACATAAAACTTCTCAAGAATCATAGGTTTGCGAATCCCTGTGATCACGGCTTTCAGCATTCGGGTGTTTATGTTTCTGCAGTGGCCTGTATTCAACCTCGCATATTACTCCACAGACCTGTCATTATACAGTCACCCTGAGTCACCCCAGGAAGCAAATCCCGCCTTTAAACAGCAAAAGGTCAAAGTAATTCCTTTGAGATATTCACTGGACTTTTAGACGGGAACAAGGAACCCATCTCTGTGAAACAGATGCTAAGAAAAACACGAGGCATGGGCCAAATGAACAGGAGCCTTCATTACTGATCAAATGAGGCTCGCTTTAATGACGGGGTAATGTGATCAGGGTGTGGTCCTCTGCTCTCCGCTAACGTCCTGGCTGAACCAGGCCCCTCACCATCACCCAGGGGAGAAAGGGAGAGAAATTATGGGAGAACCGCCTAGAAGCGTCTATCGATCCAGTGTAACATAAAACCGGACTTCATCTAGAGAGGGAAGAAGAAAATGTGTCAAGCAAAAGTTAAATGAAAAATTGCTTTTATACTGAGGCATTTATTATTCGAAGTCCCTCAGAGGAAGAATAAGAGGGAGAGAGAGGTACTCAATGAGAGAAGGGAGGGAAGGGTGGAGGGCGTAGAAGAAAAAATCCATTTGGTAAAGTAGATGCGGATCGATGGTGACGGAGCGGAGCAGTCTTGGCGCATGCCGTCCCACATTACTGCCCTGATTGATCTGCCAGAGTGGCAGTCTGACCTGAGGGCTCTGGAGGAGGTGTCCCACTGAGGAGGGGAGCCCACGCAAAACACGGGGAGAGAAAAATAAAAATCAATACGCACAGAGAACTTTACTGACCTGACGTTAAGATACAAGAAATGTATGAAGCTGCGTACCTGAATGGGTTCTGACAGCTCACATCCCCTCCAGCAGTTCAGTGCACAGGAGGGTTGGAGTCTCGGGCAAGTGCAGCGACCTCTGCAAACCTCTGGGAGACTTGTACCCTCCACCCGGAGACTCTATTAAGTACAAATTTGTTTATTTCTCAATCTGAGAATTTTTTTAGGGGATTTAGTCTAGGAGTCATGTTGTTTTGTAAAAGGAGCTAAAAATGAATGAAGGAAAAGGTTATTCCATGGCTACCTGAGAGGTACGAGTAAACAAAAAATAAAGTGGTGGAACAAGATGTAATCCTCCTTTTCTTCGGATTGAACCCCATGAGTGCGTGTGGCAAAAAAGCAAGATCATACATTCACATATATATAACCACTGAGGATGACCTCCATTTTGTGGCAGGCACTCTCACTTTTAACAGCGCCTCTGTCAATTATCCACCACGAGGTTGTGTGATACAGGCTGTAGGTGCTTGGAAACGATTGTGCGAGATGCTTTTTGCTGTTTGGGTTAAGTACGGGTTGTTTTACCAATAGCGTCAAACAAAAGTGGATGAAGTGGGTGATTTATTGACCAATACATGAGCAGAAAAGAAAAGCGTGGGTGAGGTGACATCTCACTATTACATTATTTTATTTATTGAATGGCCTCAGCCACTGTGGTTAAGGTAATGGCGGACTTAGGCTAAGCCAAAACAAGATTTGGTTTTCTTTGTTTTTTAAAAACCCTATCGTTAGTCAAATGCAGTTTTCTGATGTGTTAGTGTATTAGCCTAAACAGAAAACAGGAATGTTTTATAACATGTTATATCATCAACATTATGTGTCCATTTTTCCTGAAGAGAAAGATATTTTTAAATGTGTACATCTGCTAAAAGTCATTTTGTCAGTGTTTTGGAGAACATTAGCATATAGATGGCCTCAAAGCTACCATACAACACGTAGACTAACACCACAAAACTCTCATTTGGATTTCATGGGGTATTTAATATTGTATCTAACATTTTGTAATGTAGATGAAAAAAAGCAGATTATCAGTCATTCTTTCTCATCAGTATATTTTTGAGCATCTATATTCAGTGTGTGTGTTTCTGTTTATGTGTTTGAGAGAGAGAGAGAGTCAGAAAGCTAATCTAAGAAGTTAATATATCAAGGGAAAAGCCTTCAGATAACATACCTTACATCCTGCAAACTGTGCTTCTAGCAAATCTGACAAATGATTTTAAAAAAAAACAAGCGTTCATTTAATTTACGTGTTTGCTGACATTGTTTAATTGTTGTGAACAACAGCAGTTTGAGTAGTTTTATTTTCTCAACAAAAGAAACGTTGAAAAGAGAAAGAAGAGAGAAAGAGAACAAAAAGCTATTTCTCCATTGCCACATATTCCATTTTTGATTCCTGTGCGCTTTGAGAAAAGGTCAGTGAAAACAGAAGATGAATTCATTTATAGTCTGTCCTCTCCCTTTTGTCGCCCGCGGACATTGATCTGTCCTCTGTAACCAGAGTAACAGTGAGCACTTTTTAAACCTTACTGTGAATGATGCACCAAAATTCTGATGCATTATTTGGCTGTGTCATCTCGCTTTGAAAGATTCAGCATGTGGATCTAAAGCTCTGGATTGGTTCATGCAGATATGTTGTTTCATTAGAGAACAAATACACGTTTAAGCTGAATGTACACTGATGTTTTATCACCAGAACAATAAAAGTGTTTTGTTACACCCTGCGGTCCTCACTAAAACTAAAACCAAGGTGGCACATGAGATTAAAAAAAAATCCCATAAGGCTCTTTTTTAAATTACAGACCCATGCCCCAGATAACACTACATCGAGAGCTGTCAGCAATCCACCTGCCCACCCCTTCTCTCCCTCCTCCGCTGACAGTCCATTTTTCTGTAGATCTCGACACCTGGGCGCTTACGCGAACGTTTTAAAGATCTGCAGAGGACGCCCAAACCCGGCCCCCAGCCCCCCTCCGCCCCTTTCGATGCAGAAGTGTCTCCTCCATCATGTAGTGCTGCATGCCTTCTATTACACTCCTCCTCCATTCCATCCATCCAACGGAAAGGTCACGCTCAGAGTCTCCCTCTTTTCCTAAATTGGCTGTTTTCGCTGTTAGCTCCACGGCTCAAGCTGTGATTGCGGCAGCCTCGGTATTGGTCCTCTAAGGTCTTGTTTACGAAGCTGGATTTGTCGGAAAACCCATGATATTAAATCTACAGTCGAAGGCTTGCTGTTTTTCACAACTTGCAGTTTCTATATCCTACACAAATTTGTCTACGGCCCGGAACATGAAAAAATGCTTCAGTTTTGTCAGCGAATAAGCCATTCTATATTTCACCTGTTCTCTGCCTGCACCTATAGCACCCATTTCCATTATAGCATATATATAAAGCCTAAACTAAATTTAAACTGTTGTGTTTAAACTGTTGTGTCGAATCCATATCAAATCCATATTTTAGTGCGTCAGGAGTGTTTGTATGGTATGGAGAAAATGGGCATGTTTGAATATTGACCCTGCCCCCCTCCCATAGGGATCGACAGAGACTCAGTGGCGTCAGGCAGACCTGCCGCAGCTCCAGGGCTGGGCTGAGAAGGGACTGCTGACACAGCCAAAGATGGTAAGGAGACTGCTGCCCACTAACCGCCATTTTTAACCCCATTAATAGCTATATTGTTGCTATGAAGTTGTGTTATGAGAGGGAGGGTGTGCGCAGGGGTAGAGTGAAACAGGCATAAAAAAAGTTATTATTAGTATTGTTACTGTAATTGTTATTAGGGGTGTTACCTGATTGCATATTATGGATGGGTGTTGTATTGTCAATATGTATATTGTTTGTGCATTTCAATGTCTTGTGCTGCTAGAAAAGTACTGCATATATGCTTAAGGAATCACTTTAGTATGTAAACAAATACTGATTGTGTATTTAAATTGCAAGAAAAAACTGTTTTGTTTTTATACTTGAACCTGAAGATCATTACCAGTGTTGTTTTGTTGTAGATATAGACATCACAGGGCCACATAAATAAGTGCAGACATCTATAGGTAGGAGCGCAACCATCAGAAGGCTCCGGTAATAACTGGAGAGCATTACCAGTAAAAACACACATCAGAATAGAAGCCTGACATTTTATCATCTTAGCTAATAAGGCCATTAAAGTGCCGTGTTGAAATGGCAGGTATCAGCGACACACACTGAAATGCATCTATCTGCAGTGCTGCGAACACACAAAACACACACCTCTGGCTCTGCGTGACTCAGGGACATTGGACTGGTTGAACCTGTATTTTTATCCCCGTCCTGACATCTTCTAAGGCACTTATGTAAGACAGAGTGGCAGAGCTTTTTCCTTCCTGCATTCACACACGCGCTCGCTCGTAGCCTGAGCCGGGCCGAGCAGCATTCAGAAACAGTCGGCATATCTGCCATTGCGTTTGAAAAAATAAAGGAGTGTAATCTGGGGCTACTGTTCAGTTGAATCAAAGGGAAGATGATGTCTGTCCCCCGGCTGACACCAAGGCTTTTGTGATGGCTTAGCATGTCTGCCTGTCTGCTTGCCTTGCCTGTCTGTCTGTCTAACTGTCTCCCTGCCTACTACAGCTACAGCACAAACAGATACAGCCAGCTAGGCTCTGCCTGCACCCAAACAACTAAAGTTTCTACTGTACTATCCCAGTCCCAGTTGATTTTTTAATGCCACACATTAAATATTCCTGCTACTTGACAGATAACGCTGAAATCACAAGTTTTGGTGTCAGACCTAGTCGCTGCAAAACCTGCTGTCTGTTAGCATTCTCAATATCAATAGCAGTTGTTCAGCTAGCAAGTGACCTCCACTGTACTGTAAATGGCCCATGCTAACCTTGATAAAAAGCGAGTCAGAGAAGCAAACTGACATTTTTTAGCAAATCATAGATGCTTTCTACCCTTTTACATGTTTGAGTAAGATGACAGGCCCAAAAGCTATTCGGTTTTACATAACAAATGGATAGTTAAAACTGTAGATGTTGATTGGTCAATAAAACACACAACCTGAGATACAGGGTATTTAGGATATTTTACAGAAAAAAACATATTTGTTAAAACATATTTGAAAAATATGAATCATAAATTAACAGTCTAATTTAATACATGTAATAAGTTTTTGAGCAGAAAAGTTGTTTTGAACAAATCGCATGAGTCAATGATACAATGACAAAACGACTCTAATCATAAAACCTGAAACACAAATCACAAACAGTAAAAACTTCATTATTGAAACAACATGAAGCAAAGAGTTTCTTTGTTTTTTTTTATTTATTTGGTTGGATATTTTTCGCATTCAAATCTATTTTTTTCTAAATTGTTAACTACTCAGAAACAGTAGTCAAGGGAAAGGAGGGAAAATAAGGAAAAGTCACTACACTGACCCCTGTCAGCTACTAGGGCAAATGTCCAGCAGTAGTGAGTGTGTAAAGGAACAATTACCCTTCTCAATATGACAACGAGGGGAGTTCATCTACAGGAAAATAATAAGACAGCATATAAGAGCTAGTGAAGGGATTACGAAGGAAAGACAGGTCTTTAATTGGCCATCAAGACACAACAGGTCCCTGAAATCAGAATGAAAGGTGTCCACTTTCATCTGTTCCTTCTCTGGAATATTCAAAGCTCTCATCCCATGAGGTTTGAGCATTTCTTTTTTCCCCCCCTGAAAGAACAGTGCACAGCAGGAGCTGCAAACATACTTAATAAGTCTCCCCTCACTCGTTCACACACAAAAACACCAAGAAATAAACACATACACACACACATACATCAATCAAGACCTGCTGTGGTGATGGCTATTTTGTCCCTTTGTGTCGCTCCATCCCTCTTTGCTGCAGAGAAGTGCGGAACAGGATCCATTTACATGCATATCCTGAGAGCTTTGCAGATGAGCCTCCTATGGGCTGCCGGCAGCTTTTTTTTCTATTTGTCACATCGAAAAAAATGTTAACATATACAAAGACTAAAAATGGAGGCACAGCAATTGATCCAGAAAAAGATAGAATGCCCCCGCATCTGCCCTTTTTGTAACCATTTTACAGAATCAGAGTGTAACATAAATAAATACACATGCACACACACACACATATATATATATATATATATATATATATATATAGACTATATTACCAAAAGTATTCGCTCACCTGCCTTTACTCATTCTATGA
>JAUMHR010000055.1:5349473-5360285 GCA_032361145.1 Enteromius fasciolatus
TAGCACACCTGATTCTGATCATTTGAATGGGTGAGCGAAAACTTTTGGTAATATAGTGTATATATATATATATATATGAATTAAGAAAATGATTAGATTAGACACTTAAGGGAGGACATTTATACACAGCTGAAAGGCTTTGTTTTTAGCATCCGTTTTACTGTGCCTGTGTGTTTCTCAAAAATACTCCAAGTGCAAACACTAGCGTGGTGTCAGATGGGGAAAAATTGTTAACCTTTCTAAATATGCCCACTTTGATAAAGGAGAGTCGAACTTCAGAGTGCAGATACAGAGTATTTTTTTTGAAGAGCTAAAAATAAGTGCAGCTGAATTTCAGCTTAGATCCATTTTTTTCTCCTCCTCATCTCTATTATTTTCCACTCTTGAATCTATCAGCAGGAAACATTAGTACTTTTCTTTCACCCTCTCAGTGCAGATCTTGATCTGAATTACGCCACATCCAGTCAGAGGAAGAGAAAATGAATATTAAACATGGTTGACTTACAGAATCAGCTTAGAACGAGCTATAATCAGGTCATGCTTGCTGTTTTAATTCTTATTTGTTTATTTTTAGAGTGTTTTCCTCCTATCCTCTTTTTGGTCTGGGATTTTGTCTGACAGCGAAAGACCTTGTTGAATATTCCTAAAAGACGGACTCGACGTGGCAAGATTAGAGCAACTTGCAATTTTTCTGTCCACACTAAATGCGAAAAAAAACACTTAAGTATTTACTTAAATTCCTCCTCTTACTGTCACTCTTTTTTTTTCATCTTTATTAGGCATGAGAAGCAAATTTTTGGCCTAATAATATTATAGCATTACAGCATAGGGGGTGCAACCCAATATGAAAAAAAACTAAACAAAATGTAGTGTTGCGTTGTCACATCATGTCTGGTTAGGACATCATTTTAGGCTTCACCATGGCTATCCAGACAGTTGGAAAAGGTCAGACTAGTGTTTTCAGCATGCACCATTGATCAACATAGCTATTGTTTCTTCCCCTAAGATCATCTCATGGAATGTTGCTTTCGCAACCATGAAGATTTGCCCCCTAATCTCACACACACGCGCCCTCATGCGCATATCTTCAACCTTAGTGACAGTCAGAATATGGCACGATTCTAGATGTCACCCAGCCCCCTCAAATAGAGTCGGGTGACAAAATTAAACACACATGAGCTCACACACAAACATCCTTTATGCAAATGGGTGAATACATTTAGCTGCAGTGTGGAACAATCTTGAAATAAAAAGTTTGAGGCTGAAAAGCAGCACAGACTGGGGCCTCCTCTGTTCCTACTTCCCCAGGGCCAGCAAGCTTCTCTTCAAACACCTGCTCTTAAAAGCGCACGGCTAAACCAGTGGCAAACGCTGTTCGCCATGACAGTCGCTCCACGCTGAAGGGCTCACATTGTTACCCTGTCAAGTTGAGCCAACCATCAAAACGCACAGCCAAACTCAAAAATATCAGTGATGGAGTGAGGGGGAGGGAGGGTGGAAGAAAGCTACTGAAAGTCTAGAGATGCATAAACAGTTTTTCAGTAAGTGTGTCATGCATTGTATTATTTAGAGTCAGTCTGTGAGGTTTCGCAGCTAAATGTTGCAGTTGCAGTTACATACACCAGATTATTCCAAACCCCTTTATCTGAGATGTCAGTAACTTCCACAAAGTACTCAATATATAGAAAATCATATATGATTTCATGGCTGAAATATGCTGAACTGCTTACTTTTAGATGCCGCATCCTTTAACCCTTCTTTTGTCTGCAGATAATCAGCAACATGGAGCCTCAGGTGACGAATGGGCCGAACTCCGCCACGGCCAACGGGCCCTCCAGCAACAGCCGCAGCTGCCCCTCGCCCATGCAGACCGGCGGCTCAAATGACGACAGCAAGACAAACCTCATTGTCAACTACCTGCCCCAGAACATGACCCAGGAAGAGTTCCGAAGCCTCTTCGGCAGCATTGGCGAGATTGAGTCCTGCAAACTGGTTCGAGACAAAATCACAGGTACTAATAAAGGCAGAAGAAATAAAAAAAAAAGAAAACTGCATTTGATTTGCATAATGAACTGTGTCTTATGAAGACAGAAGAGACACAATGTCTTGGGTATTATAGTTTGAAAAGAAAAACTGAAAGGAAAAGTCATTGACTTTAACCCAGCTGTCAAATGATTAAAAATGTTAATTAAATGAATTGCAAGAATGAATTGCATATTTAAGTAATAGTTGTTGAGAAGAGTGAGTATATATATATATATATGTATATATACACCCAGACACACACATGCATACATACATACACAATTATTAATGCATAATGTGTGTGTGTATATATTAATACTGTATGTGGAAAATATAAAATGTCACAAAATTATAATGATTTAACCAAAATAATGTTAAACGTGCAATTTATTAGTTTGAAACATCTATCTAAAATCAGCAAGCATGTATCTGCACATTAAAAAAATGGTACAAATAGGACAAATCAAATTGAAAATTAAATCTTAAACTGAAATCATTGCTTCTTTTGGTCTGTTTGATGCAGTTGTAGCAAGTCAGACTGCAGTTTCAGGGCAATTCGGGATTTGGCGAGAATGACTATTGTTTTGTTTACAGTGCCCAGAGAAAAAGGAGAAGAGAGAAAGAGGACATAGAGGTGTTTAAGCAGCACTCCCCTGCTAATCAGAGTTCTAATCCCACCGTAGTGACTATGTGGGTGGTAAGCAGATGGATGGGGAGGCTGCTCAGAAATAATGCCAGATAATGGCCTCCATTTTATATCCTACTTAGTGACACTTCGCTCTGGATAATCTCATTAAAACAGGGCCAGGCCTAAAGCCACTGGTTTTTAGACAAAAGGGGAGAGAGAGAGAAATAGAGAGAGAAACTCTTGGCTC
This sequence comes from Enteromius fasciolatus, assembly GCA_032361145.1. Taxonomy (NCBI): domain Eukaryota; kingdom Metazoa; phylum Chordata; class Actinopteri; order Cypriniformes; family Cyprinidae; genus Enteromius; species Enteromius fasciolatus. The sequence goes on from JAUMHR010000055.1 coordinate 5,352,374, forward strand.
CTGACCACAGGTTTTGTAGGATTTCATTGCCAGGCAGTCAGATGGTCGGGCAAGAGAATCGTCATTAGAATCATCGTCATGAGAGTTGACACATGCTCCTTTTTTCAGTCTTTACATGTGGGAAATTCAATGAAGTCTCAGGATATCCTTGCATACACCAAGTGGAACATGTTTTCTTAAATTGCGGGTTGTGAAAATATAACATTAACCAGGATCACTTATTGTCTTACCGCTCTGTCCTTGTTCTGGCTCGGGAACACAGTGCATCACAGATACGACTCTTCCCTGTACTGCACTCTTTGCTCTGGGATCCCAGGGGTGCAATTTCCCAGTTCAGAATTTTAAGCTAACAAATCGCTTCTTGATCATTGCAAAAGCAGAGCGAGCTAGGCTGCTAGTTCTGTCTGCAGCCGTCATTAGTTGCTGTCTGGGGTTCAAAATAGATTGCGAGCATCAGAGATTGTATCTGAACCTCCGTGTCATAATATTTGACCAGCGCAACCTTCCTGAGCTCTCCACTCGGCTTTAATCTATGGGGTATGGACGTCGACGAGAAATCACTTCTCAGCTTTTCAAAGAATTTTGACGCACAAGATAGCCTTTTACATGGCAGTTGAAAAGCTAGAGAGAGACGGCTCCTTCGACAAGGTGAGAAGCTTTGGGCCTTTGCACGTAATAGACAGGCTTCTTCTTTTCCCTTTTTTTCCTTCCCCAACTCCTGTCAGCTTTGATGAGACGCAATGCAGTGATGTACCGTTTGCCACGGCTACTGTTCTCTTGCCCTGTCAAGCCTGGGTGACTGCCGCTTGCCAAAGTGCCACCACAGATTGTTTATTCGTCCTTCTCATTCCTTTCCTTGCACTTTTACATACACACATGCTCTCTCATCACCTTCTTTCTGACCTCTAGCTGTACGTGCAATACACCGGAGACCCGCGGTTCAACCTTTGATTTAAAGTAGTCATACATGTTTCGTCAACTGTGGGCACTCTGAGGCCCTGTGGAAAGAAATGTACGACTCGCTATGAAAACCAGTCTGCTAAATTACATTTAAACCTTTTGGAATTAAATTGGCCAGCACCCCATTTGACATGGCCTTAATGCATATTATTAAATATTTCATGGTATATGTGTTTGATTGGTATCTAAAGAGAATTTTAAAATGCATATAAAATAAAAAAAATATTTTTTTATGGTGGATTTTTATAGTTTGTGACTGAAAGTATGGGTCTGAGCATAGTAAAACAACTAAATCTGTACATGAAATGGTATTTAGAAAAATATCAAAAATAAATAATGAAGGCATAGTAGGGTTTTCATAAACTCAAAAATCATCTTCATGTATCAAAACACACACACACAAAAAAGCCCCAGGCTAGGAGAACACTCATATGTTTCATGTATTGACAAACCACGAAAAAATAAACACATGCCTGTATTTTTTGTTGATTTACTGCACAAAGTCACTGTAAGAATAATTTATTTCTGTACACTCTGTGAATTAAAAAAAAAAACAGTGGGCCAATATTTATCAGCGATTATGTAAAATGTCAGCAGAAACGGCTTTATCACATTCCTCTCAGTGGGGAAAGCATTTGAGAAGTCATTACCGTAAGGATTGTGTCGAGATGCCGAATAAAGCAGATGGCGATGCTGCTAACTTAGCGGAAAGCCTTTGTTTTTAAAGGTTTGAATCAAGCTGAAAATCCCCTACTCTAAATGCACACATCCCCAGCTCAGTGTTGCTACCTCAGCAACACCTCGTTCGGTGCTAATAGTGAGGATAAACACATAGCCCATAGGGAGTAATGGTGATTTTCTTGTGAGCCAGGAATCATATTGAATGAAAACTTTTAATGGAATACATTAAGAAAGTGTTAACGCTTCTGGCTATCAGCACAAAGCAAAATGGAAAAGACTGATTGAGCGGCGGTTCGAAAGGGGAAAAGAATTGGATACTTGTCAGGTTCCTGGGCTCGCCGGATCCTTTTCTGCGTGAAAATGAACACAATTGTGTTTATAATGATACGGCAGAAAAAGGACACACTCAGGCAGGGCCGTGAATTGATTGCGTCTGTGATTTTCCATCTGATGAGGAGAAGGGGGGAAAAAGAGCGACTGCAGATAATCTTCTGTTCATATTCTTCAAGCAGTAAATAATTACCGCACGATTAAAAATGGCTTCTGAGAAACAGCGCCAGCCCCCCTCCTCGCACCAGCCCCCTGCGGTTTAGGCCTCTCCCTGTGTAGCAGAAAAGCAAGCGGCACATGCTATCGCTCCCAGTCTGCTTTGTCGCCTGCCATTTTGCTTCATTATTTCCCCCTTCTTGCCCAATCCGCAGATGCCAGTGTTGGTATTTAATGGCTTGGCACAGGCGGCGGTGCTGCTATCAGTTCGCTCTGTGTTTAACACTTATGTAGCTTACATCAAAGCTGCTTTGTGCGACTGATTGTTCAGGTACACAACCCACTCACACGCCGAGCACCCAACCATCTGTCACACCGCTGACCCGAACGCCGTGTCCGCTGTCTCCTGCCAAGCGTAGCACGTGCTAACCTTAGCGTCAAGCTGAGCCGACATCGATACGGGGCCGTATATGACTTCTATCTCCATACTGACCGGAGAGCAGCTTGCTCCTCCCGCTAGCAAATTAACGGTGGCATGTGATTTAAAGCCAGAAAGACATCTTACCGTTCCTTCGCAGATGTGCTGGAACTCACACCATCATACTGATGAAAAACTGCAGGGAAAAGCAGATGTAGTGGCATGAAAAATTCATTGTGCTTGATGTTTGCAAAAGCACGTTGAGGTTTGAAACACCTCGGTAAGTGTTAGACTGCTGCGAATGTGTGAAAAACCTCCATGTCAAACATGCGCCGTGTTTATCTGATGCTGTAGAAATAAAACATGAACGGCTTTCCGTGTTTTGTCATTTCCTGTTAAAAACAGCATAAGGCCAAATTAAAACAACCCAAAGCATGTAATGCACCATCTAAATGGCAAAATTGTAAGGGTTATTGGGGGAGAAGTCTGATAGAATAGCAACCGTAGTGATTGCAGGGAACACGCACTTCCTCATAATTCAGTGTTGTGATGCGTTGCGCATTCAGCCTGGAGTAAACAAAGTAAATGATAGGTTGTTATTCAGGCTAAAACATTCAGACCTCATTTACATTGTTTGACAATGAACTTTCTGTCACCATCCAAAAGCCGCTGACAAACATGAGCACAGGAATAAACCAATCACTATCTGTTTATTTTATAAAAAAAATTCTAAAGAAGGTTATTTAACCTCTGTTAGGTTATGAAAAATGTGTAGGGAAAAATCATTCTTTTTTTTCTCTCCAATTGCTGCTGACATTCTTTAAGCAATCATGTACGTGTGTTTGAGCCATAGCCTTGTGGTTAGCTCTTGTGCGCCAACACTAGGTTGGGCAAAATTCTGAAATCAAGACTTGGCTTCCTTCTAGTTTTCGAGTATGACTGCGAATTGGAAAGACAGGAAGAGGAAAATACTGAATTGCAATTCAAGGAAATTCAAAACAGGCAATACTTTCAGAGAAATTAAGTGGCTTTCCACCCTGTTGTGCAAAAGTTAATATATTTTTACTTTAAATGCTTTTTACAGTTTAAAACAATTATGTAAATTTCCATTCTACTATTTTACTTTCTAATTTGAAATCTGCATTCTGTTCATCTTAAAGGAACACTCCACTTTTTTTGGAAATAGGCTCATTTTCCAACATCCCTAGAGTAATACAGAAGTGTTTTACCGTTTTCGAATCCATTCAGCCGATCGCCGGGTCTGGTGGTCCCAAAATTAGCATAGCTTAGCATAAATCATTGAATCCGATGAGACCAGCTAGCGTCGGACTATAAAATGACTAAAGAGTTTCGATATTTTAAAATTTATTTAAACCTATTTAAAACTTGACTCTTCTGTAGTCGCATCGTGTACTAAGACTGGCGGAAAATGCAAAGTTGTGGATTTTCTAGGGTGATATGACGGATTCAATGACGGTGATATAATGGATTCAAAAACGGTAAAACACGTCTGTATTACTCTAGGGATGTTGGAAAATGAGCCTATTCCAAAAAAAGTGGAGTGTTCCTTTAATCCAAATTGAGAAACCGAATTAAAGTTATAGGAATTAAATAGGAGAACCATTTAGAATTTTACAAATTTTGTCCTGTCCTCTCAATGCCTACAGTATGTATAAAAATGGTTGAAAGTTAAAAAAAAAAAAATAATACACAAAATATTTAGAGCTTCTCTTAAACTGAATGAGTCAGCATTTATCCATACGATCCATAATTTAGTGTAAATGGCAAAATAATTCTTCAATGCAGCCAATATTTCTATTAACGCTCTTTCTAAATTGTACTGCAAACTTTATTGTTCGTGTTTTCCCTAGCAATTTTACTAGCCCAAGAAGTGCTGCTGAGGTTAGTCACAAACATTACCTTGCGGTTAGCTTGGCATTAGCCACTGGCTCCATGCAGCTCCAGCAGTTCCAAAAGAGCGTGGGATCTCAGCGTTCCCTGGGGATGCTGCCAGTGTTGTCATCTAATATGCGGGGTCTGACGTCGCTTCGTTGGGGTGTCCCAGATTTACAGGGGCTCCTTTCGATTCCACATGCACACTCCTCCCAGACAGCCCACACACTGCAGGCTACACGCCAACATGCCGCAGGCACCGGCATAGCAGAGTGGGGGAACGGGGGCGGGAGATTCCTGTGTCTTCCAGCTGTCGCCAGCCTGGCACAGCAAAACACACAGACGCACAGTTTTACAGTATAGGGTATACTAGGGAGTGAGCTGGTATATACATTTGGTTGATGATAAAATCAGCTGACACTACCAATGTGTCAGACCTCACGGCATCGGTGTCTGTAGAACTCTGTAGAAAGTTCTACGCTTCTCCAGAAAAAAAGTATACACAAAATGTTCATCAATCTATTATTTTCATATAATTCACAATGTGACATAAAATCTTGGAAGGAAAAAAATTCTCATACAGTAATTTAGATTTTTTTTATCTCACAATTACTCTACCAGTAAAACTCAGTAATGTCAGTGTTTTTTTTTTCAGCAAGATACTTTTTTTAACTTGATCAAAAGAGATTTTATTATGCACTTGTAACCAAAAATATACATACCTGTTAGTGCTGTCAAATTATTGTGATTAATCACATCCAAAATAAAAGTTTTTGTTTACATAATACAGTATGTGCATACTGTGTATTTATTATGTATATATAAATACAAACACTTGCATGTACTGTATATATTTAAGAAAAATATGTTTAAATATATTTATATATAATATAAAATAGAAAAATATATACATATATATGTATACACATTTAAAATGTTTCTAAATATTTACCATATGTATTTATATATACATAATAAATATATGAAGTAAACATACATATAGATATATATAATACAAACAAAAGTTGTAGTTTTTTATTGATAATAAAAGCAAATGTTTTTTGAGCACTGACTTTGTATATTAGAATGGTTTCTAAAAGTTCATGTGACACTGAAGACTGAAGTAACTGCTGAAAATTCATCTTTTTCATCACAGGGAATAAATTACATTTTATGTTCCACTAAAATAGTTATTTTACATTTAAATCATAGTTGACTGTGTTTACTGTACTATCAAATAAAGGCAGCCTTCTTGATCCAAACTTTTTTTAGCTTAACTTTATATTTCAGAATGAGATTTAGTATCTCATAATAGAACTTAACATCTATCATTTACCTTTATTATTTTTTCACTCTGACGTGACTTCTATATCATTTTCAAGTAGACGTACAACGTTTACCTTGTAAAACACACAGTAAATACACAGCAAGTAGGTAGACAAGAAAAAAGGGCGCAAGTTTCCACAAGGTGAGGTAAGCTAATGGTTTTACACAACCTCTTAGCGAAATATGAATCTCTAATGCAAATCCAATCAGAATGATGCTTTTGTCTGGGAGAGAGCACTTAGGCATCCCTTAAGTGTTTTATGTACAAATGGGTCGAATTAAGGCTATTAGATGCAACGATAAACAGCATTAAGAATAGAGATTATCTCATTGCACCTTACATTATCTAATTACACTTCAGTCAGCTTTTGTCTCTTTGGATGGAAGATCACTAAGCTAATTAAAAAGAAGCCGTAAAGTCGGTCGTACTTGCCATCTTCCGGCATTACACAAGCCGCCATGACCCCAGTGATGCAATGGGTATTTATATACTACATAAAAACGAGCAAAAATGTCTTTGAGATGTCTCTTACTGTGGAGACGTATCCCTGTCCCAAGATGCTGTTGCAACAAGGGCAGAATGTCAGGCAAGCAGCAGCAGTGATACATTTGTTTTGACAAATTGAAATGGATTTTCGTCCTTTCTTTCTTTTTGCCTTCCACATCCTAAATGTGCCTAAATTTAAGTCTGACCAAACAGATTTTCCTGTTTGTAGCCAGAGAGCTTTGCGATATCAAGGTGGGTTAGCGTCACATGCTCGTTGAACTGTCATCTTGTGTCTGCGCTGCTGTTCTCTCCCAAACGAATGCTAGTTTCAGCTTTCCCACCTGATTCAAGCAACTGTCGGCACAACATGGCTGCCGGAGGGTTCGGATGAGGGGGTGGGGGGTGTTGCTGGAGGCAGTGCTGTGTTTGCTACGATGTTCATCTCATTTTCAATCAATGGAAGCACTGGGCCTTTAAATTATGTATCAACAATTGATGTAGAGAGAGGGGGAAATTAGAGAATTCAGCGTGAAGACTTTTAGCTCACTGCCAAGCGGCAGAACAGAGAAAATCAGTCAAATATATCTTTCATGTGCAAAGCTTTGATGATAAATGATGTTGAGCGCAGAGGAATAGTGTGCGTGTGTTATTGTAAATGATATGTACCATGAAGTAAAAGCGTATATTCTGTATGAGTGTGTGCGTGAGAAAGAGAGGAAGGACACCCACTGGACACACACTCATTTTATCATCTCACACACTCTGACTCCTGCTGCTGAGGTAAGAGGCGTAATGGTTCAAATACGACTCCTCCAAATGGAGCCTCTCACTCCAAACAGCCTCAATTTAACAGAGAGAGAAACATCTCATTCCTCCCATTTAACTCAGCGTGTTCCTCAACAGCTAAAAGAGACCCAGACAGGGGGCAGCTCACGCATGCACCTTCCTCATCTTCCTCATCCTTGCTATCACTGAGACGGTGATTGCGAGAGAAAAGAGGACGGCGGTTTTGGGCCCTCATGACTCCAGTGTAGCGATGCTACTGCTAATGATACTTTTTTCTTGCAACACACACCGTGGGTTCACAAACATGACAACATGTCTCTCGGGAACAAAAATACAGCTGTGCGTATTATGAATCATATTTTCTGGATCAAAAACATTCACCCAAGTTATAAAGACATACAGCAGGAGGTCTGTAATACCTGTTATCCGTTAGCATTCCTATTCATCTCAATGGCAGATGCTCGTCTGGCGATGGACCCCCCCCCCCTGGAAGTGTGTGATTTGTTATCGGCTATCTTCGCTCTTCATGGGACACACCGCTTTGGATGTGCAGGAAATGATAATGCCGACTGGTTATCAGCACCAAAAGAACGCACACCAAGAAGCTATCCTTTACTGCAAAGCAAAAGAACAGAGACAAAAATATTCAAAAAGTAGACCATTTCCTAGCTTATGGACAACTTTTAGCTTTTTCGAATAGCGAACAAAAATTTCTATTTCAAATAAAAGTGTTCTTTCAAAAGTCATATTTAAGGAATTCTGAATTCTTTAAAACATAAATTAATAAATAAACATCACAAAAAGTATTTCATCAAAATGCATGGATACACATAAATTGTTCTTAAAGGAGAAAGATGCTTTTTGGACATTGTAGT
>JAUMHR010000055.1:5369208-5383481 GCA_032361145.1 Enteromius fasciolatus
ATATGTCTTGGTTTGATCTGTTCTATTCTGTCACGTTCTATTATATTTTATTCTGTTCAGACACATTGGTATTTTGTGCAATTTTATTTAGATGTATTTTATTCTGATCTAATGCCACATTATACTGATCATATTCTGTTCTCTGTCATTCAGATGTTCTGTTCGATATTATTTTATTGTCATCAAATCACATTTCATTCTGTTTGGTTCTGGTGTGTTATTTTATATTCCACTGTGTTTGTTTTTGTTATATTTTATTATTGTTCTGTTTTATTTCAATTTTTTCCCCCTTTTGTCATTCTGCTTCTTTTCTATTGTTCTGTTCGGTTTTGTAATATCAATGTTCCATCTCTGTTATCATTCTATTCTGTTCCGATCTGTCATTTTCTGTTCTACTCCATTCCATACTTACTCCATATTACATTATAATTATTTTATTTTGTCATTCTACTCTGTTGTCATGTTTTTGTTCTGAACTGTCATTTTTATATTCTACTTAGTTTTATGTATGTATGTTTTATATTTTATTTAATTCTTTGTTGTATCTGATATCCTATCCCATTTCATTTTCTTGTTTTAGTTATGTTCTATTCTGCTCCGATTTCCTCTATTCTTTTCGATTCTACTTATTTATGTTCAAATATTAAATTAAATCATGCCATGAAATAGACAGATCCCGCCACAATCTGATGGCTTCCATTTTCCTCTCGCTTTGTGGTTAATTTAGAAGCAGCAGCTGGTTTTAACAGTAAATCCTGCCTGCCGCTCACGGCATAATCTGGCTGTGTGTGTGTTTTCATCTGGCCTATAATCCCAGACCTCTCACTTACATCCGCCCTAATCTAATCAGATTGGATTTCGCCTGTTTATGAAAACACGGCTCAGTCTGCGCGGCTCAGTACCTCTTAACATAACAGCAAAAGAACGTGTGTGTTTGTGTGTGGGAGCAAGAGAAAGAAAAAAAGAGAGAGAGAAGAAAGAAAAGACTTGTCAGGGCTGTTTTTGAAAGAGCACAGCACAATGCTCACAAACATGGGCGTTTTCCAGAGTGGCAGCATGTGTATGTGTTGGCCGGCAGTGTTTCTAGTGCTGGTTTCAGCATCAGCTAAGAATCCATCAGAGACAGAATGACTCACTCTGTGTGTATTTGCCGATCATCACAGCTTCCTGCCACGCGGCACTTCTCTCAGTGACAAAACACACTTCCAGGGAGGCAGCGGTACACGCACACATAAACACAGAGTTAAAAAAAACTGCACTTATCGGCCAAACACACCTCAGGATTTTGTTCTTGTCCTAGGGCTACACCCAAATGACTCTGGAGCTGTTTCTTTTCCACCTCACGCCCTTTTTTTACTGCACAATCCTGAAAAAGACAACGCGGAAAATAAAATCACTGTTCAATTACTGTAAAACTCTTAAGTTATCAGTTTGAATCATTCTAAAAAAAACATTTATTCAATCCATCACAGCAGTTACTCAATTAACATCTGACTCACTGAACTGCAAGTCATCACAGCTGTCATTCATCTTTGACTCAAAATAAACCAACATGTTATGGGAACCACATTAAGAAATGAGAATTATGAGATTTACTTACATTTAACGATTCGCAACATTTTATATTAGAGCATTAAAAATTTAGCGTTAATGTAAAAAATACTTAAATTTAATGCATTATTTATATTAATATTATAATTTAATATTCATATTACTTTATTATACATCACATATTATGATCATTATTATTATTATTAAAGTCTGGTATTGAATTTAGTATCATGGTATTATGTTTTGAAATCGGAAACACTGAAGTGAGCACACAGTGGTTTGGCCTGAGGGCACAATTAATGTAACAGAAATTTTCATGCTGTCTGTTGGGGAGTTGTCAAAATCTTGCAGGAATGATGTTGCTGAGCATTTTTCCAAACATGTTCAGTTTTTCTCTGGCAACATACACACTCTAACAATCAAAGACCTTCAAGTAATGAAGCAAGAGTCATCTTCCATGACTTAGCGTGCCTACACACACACACACAAACAAAACACATGCTACTGAGGTTCACACGCATGAAAAAGCAAAATGCTATGTGAAGACGAGTTGTGGACCAATTTTGCACTAGACAGGCGCTACCAAAATTAATTTTAAATGAATAGGGGCTTATAAATGTTAATTGTTGAATAGTGATGATCCACCAGGTTTTACACTCATCCATTTAACATCAAGATACTAAAAAATACCAATCGAAATACTAAAAATACATTCATTTTGAAATGTAAAACTGCCAATAGTGCATTGATTAGAAGTTTCTTCGCATAGATGTCGCTCTTCTGAAATGTCTATAATTTGATGTTTGTTCTTTTCACTCAGTTCACATCAGAGTCACATTTTTTGCGCTAAAATTCATCTTTATACCCACCAGAATACACCAACTCAAATGTAAATTTGCTTTAGTAGGTTTGATGTATGAAGATTTAGCACTGCACGTTCTCTGATTTTCCACCTACGTATTACTGTCAGTGTTCGCCTCTGGATCTGCTCATTTACCAAGTCTGGATATAGACCTGCCTTCCTTTTTATTTTATTTTTTTTACCATTATAGCAATTTGACATCAGAAATGATTGCATTAGGTTCTAATGCAAGTCATACATATTTTTCTACCAGCTGACTATGTATGGTTGAGTGGGCTAAAAGTCCTTGGGCCTTGAGCAATGCTACAGAAATAGAAACCGAGCAACCATGTTTCTTGTGGTCGCAGCTGGTAAGGACAAAAATGGAGATTTACACAGAAGAGCTTTATTTGCTTATCGCTTCATCATGCCGGGTCAGGACTCGTTGTCATTCCAATCTGTGTCCTTTGTTAATCATCTAGATCTTTTTATCTCCATATTTTCTCACTCTTCATCCATCCGTCCATCTCAGCTTGGGTCAGAGAAGCCAGTGTCTTTATCTCATTCGTGTGATCTCTCTCGGGCTCTCGGCCCTCCCTGCTTGGTGTCCTTTCTCTTGCACTCCATGAAACCTCTTATTCAGACCAGCACAAGCCCTCTCAAAAGATGCTCTCCTGCTGTAATACGCCAAGAAAGAGATGAAATCCTCTGTCTTATAACTCCTAATAAGTGTGTTCCAAGGTCATCCTTCTCATAAAGCCTCCATCGTAACCTCACCCCCCATCAAGCCGGGATGAAGACAGACCATCTAATAGGAACAGACAGCTGCATCTAAAAGTGGATGAGTGAGAGAAAGGGGGAAAAAAGAAGGAGAGGGTAATTATCCGAAGTGCAGTTCTTTGCTCTTTTCAGCCGAGCAAGAAAAACGGCGTTTATGAGGGCCCTCCTGCTGAAATAAGCTGATGATGTATATGTTTACAAGAGGCTGTTTAGCTGAGAAAAAGGAAGTGAGGAAAAACGACTGTGGCGGTTTACGATGGGTTTAAATTCTTTCGCAAAATGCCAGTGTCAAGTTCAGGGACACGCCATCGCTGGAGCACATCGGCAAATGCAGGAAGTCCATGAAAACAAAACAACAAAGCTGCATCTCACGACTTAAAAAGAAAAAAAAAAAAAAGAGTGAGAGGGAGAGTTTCACTCCAGTCACAACTTCCACATGCTCATCATTTTGTTACACACACACTTCTCCATGACACTTTTCTGTTTCTCAGCAAAACTCCGGCTTTGCCTTCCTGTCGAGGTGTGATGGGAGAAATCCCACTGAGGGCGAGAAGAGCGTAGCCTTGTGCTGTGAGATACGTGTATACACACACATACACACACACTGCTTACAGCAGACAGGGTGTTGATAGATCTGACATCTGGAGCTGCTTGACAGGGCAAGAAAAAAAGCAAAAAGAAAAGAGGAGAGGAAAAGAAGGGAAGAGAGGATAGGGAAGAGTCTGCCAGGGTTCTATGCCTTTTGCCTTCTCCATTTAAGTGGATTTGAGGAGATTACGACGGAGTGTTTAGCATGTTTAGCTCAGCATTTGTAGCAGTGTAACAGCCTGTGATGGCTCTGCTGCCCAAATGTCAGAACTAATGAAAATATGAGATGGAAAGGCTGCTTCAACCATTAATGGGAACAGATTAAATTGACGTGAGCATTAAAAGGGCAGGGAGATAGAAACATCTCCCCATCTTGAATTAAAACCGAATTGCTGTAGCGGGAAAGAGCGAGAAGTAGAATCAACAAGGAAATGCAGAAAATGGGTGTTCACTCAAAAAAAAATTCTGTGCTTACCCACATGTCGATTCAAACCTATATGGCGTTTTGTGGAAGACAAAAGGAGACACAATGAGAAAAGTATTAGTTGTTCTTTTTAGCACATACACAATAAATTGGGACTGGAAGTTTCAAAAAGGACAGTAAAGCACCATAACAGCATCTATATAACTTTTTATTTATTTTAATTATTTTAAGCAATTAAAAAAAAAAAAAGTAAATAAAACGTATTACTATTCACATTAATAAAATAAAATTAATAAAGAAACTATTGCAATCATACTTGAATACTGTAAGATATATTATATATATTATATATTAATAATTATTTAAATTATTATTTTAATTGAAAGAACATCAGATTACTTTAATAATATATTTATTACATGTTTTAAATTATAAAGCTTTGATTTTGGTGGGAAAAGCTTCTGGAGGAAGGAATTCTCATTACAATTCTTACAAAGGTATCCAAACATTTACAATGTATGTATTTTTTTTCTTTCTCATTAGGTTGAAAAATCTAAAAATGTGTATTTGAATCACATGTCTTCTACAGTACATCAAATTTGTTTCATCAATAAATGGGAACTAAAGTAATTCTTTACTGAAAATCTTGAGTGCCCTTTTAAACTTGTCATGAGTGATGTAGCAATGGTTAAATCATGAACATAAAGTGGTGTTTACACTAATGTGTTAAATTGTGATCTTTAAAACTATTTTATGGAATATTTGTAATAAAAGTAGTAATGTGAAATTAAATTATTTGTATTAAAAGCAGCCATATGGACGATAATATTCTGTGGAACTGAGAAAAAAAAAAGGATTTGGAAAGACATAAGGGTGAGTTATTCATTTTCATTTTTGAGTGAACTACCTTTTAAAAATAATTCTCATTTAAGAAAATCCAAGATGAGCCACAGCACTGAAGTTTCCCAGAAGGATTATTTTTAAAAATACCTAATTATCTCTCTACAACTGTGTAAAGTTCTGAGACATTATGGCATTAAACTGGCCAAAGACCTTGAGATTAAATTGAGAATGGTTGCAATAGGTGAGAACTGCATCATGCGTGTAAGAAAAGAAAGAGTGCTATGTGAAGTTGAAAACAAGTACAGTTTCTTTTAGAGTGTGACAGACACTGTCCAAGGTGCTGCAGAGTTTGACAAGTCGAGAGAGGTGAGAACGTGCTGGGTGAGTGCTAGATGGAGGGAGTATGGTGGAATGAGTGCTGTCCAAGGTGCTGGTAAGCTCAGCGCGCTGATATTAGAGCGTGTGAGGAATGCGAGGGTGAGAGAGCTATAGATGGCTTGGCTCTCACTCTAGGCACAAACAGAAGGTTCCAAAGTGTTATTCAGCACAGATGACAGCCAGCCTTCTCTCTCTCACACTCACACACGAGCTCTTCCATCATGTGTGTTTTCTGAAAACAAATGAGCTTTTATCATTTACTGCTGTGGGTTTTAAGTGAGGTTTGTGAACCTTATTCTAAAAACAAGTCAATCTGTACAACTGTAGAAAAGAAACTAAAACTGTCCAATGTCTACCACTGACGCTTTGTGATTTCTTTCGAGACAAATTAGGTTAATAAAAACTAAATGATACAAACTGTATTAATTAATAACAGTTAATGTTTATCTCTTTTTAAAATTATGATTTTTAACAAGCTGTATAAACATGAATTACAATAATAACACAAGAGTATATAGTAAATATAGAGTGTGTGTGTGCACACAAACACATACACACACTCACAAACTAAGTATTGTTCACTGCTGATATGTATAAATGTGTACTTATTTGTAATGATAGAACAATAACTAGTAAACAAATGATTAACTCACAATACTCAGTGGCTAGGCTACAAACACAGACAGTTTTTAAAGGTGAGACAACAAGTTAAGGGGGAGGAGCCAATGAATTGACATGGTAACTAATGGGAGCTGAGGGACAGGTGAGCACAGAGGCAATGGGTAACAAACATAAGAGTCCTTAAACCAAGACAGGGGTAGCACTAACAGAACAGTCTGGGGTGGAGTGCCCTCTGATGGAGTTTGCGTGCACTCTAGCTAGCCATCATGACAATATTATACTTGTATGTGTATATTATATTTGGTAATATTTAATTACAGCAAAATTATATTATACAATAAGGTTCTATACATTAACAACTGGTGATGCCGTAAAAAAAAATTACTGCATTTGATCAATTAATGTTTTACATGTTTACATTATTTTATATAAACTTAAAATATTTGATTATATATATTGATATATATATGTATACGGTTTGTAACAAGGAACAATAAATACACACACATTCTATATACAGTACACAATAAATCTACATAATCTACATTATAAATTATATTACAAGAAACATTTATATAAAACAAAACACTTTTGAAAACATTAACCTACAATAATAAATACTGTATAGGAAAATGACATTGCTACATTTCAAGGTTTAATATAATATACCAAAAAATACTGTTTTTCTTAATGGCTTTTGGGGACTTCTCAGAATAGACTGCAATTATGCCTGTAGTTCAAAGGGTTCATGAACTTCTATACTTTGGGTATCCAATTTCTCTGGTATATTGTTTCTGCTCAAAAACTGGGTTAGAGGTGGTGCACGTTAATATTGAATTTACATTTTCATTCCTCCTTTGAGACAATTTGCATAGCTCTTTAGATGTCATGTGTATATCCCTTATCTGTGAATGAGCAAGGATCACAGAGAATCCCTCGCAGCAAGTTGTTCCTTTTCAAAATATTATAAGAAGTCAAAGAGATTCTTCTTTGTTCTTAAGTGGAGGATTTGGGGGCATTATCTTTCTGAAGTCTCTAGCTGCTCCAGGTCAATGCAAGAATACAGACCACCAGCACAGTGTGAGACAGAACAGGTGCGCAGACGACCTCTGGCATCTGAATGCTGCATATTGCAAATGCAAGAAGTTGGTTATAAATTCCCTTAGCAAACATCCTCCAGAAGCCAAATTGAAATGTAATGTTTAACAAGTGCATGTGGATGTGGAGTTCGAGAGATCAGATTCCTACACCACTGTAGTTTGATAATTGGCAACAAAAGCTCAATGTATGTTTTTTGTCTTACAGGTTTCATATGCAAGGCCCAGTTCGGCTTCTATCCGTGATGCTAATCTGTACGTGAGTGGGCTGCCCAAGACCATGACCCAGAAGGAGCTGGAACAGCTCTTCTCTCAGTACGGACGGATAATCACCTCCCGCATTCTCGTCGACCAGGTCACAGGTATCAGTGGGACCGCTTTTCTCTCACCCTGTAGCATGCGAACAAACAAACAAATTCTCCCATTTAATTTAAAATAATCACTTATATTCACAATTTTATTATAGGATGTATAGGACAGATCAGGTTAAAACACAGAGTTCTGCAACTCTTCGAATTTTTGGCTCCATTTTAAATTTAACGGAAGCTAGGCTAAAATGGTTGGTTTTGCAAGAATTTTATCATTGACGTGACATTTATAAAGGTGAATTTTAGCTTTTGTCTGACTGAAATTCAACTTAAAGTGTTTAGAAAGACACTACAACTAATACAGGGTTTCTGCAGATATTATGAAGGTAGATTTAAAAACGTTTAAGACCAATAAATAAATTGAAATAAACATGGTCTATAGATGTAAATGTGTGTATCAGCAACACATTTTAAAAATACAACTTCAAACAGATCTCCATTACTTTTTAAATAAGATTACAAAAATATTGTTCCCAAAAGCTAGAATATAAAAATTACTTTTACTGTACCATCTGATCACATTTCAGTATTTCTGCCTTGTTTTCCAGTGCCAATGACTAAATTCCTAAATTAAGATACTTTACTTGAAGAGCAAGATTAATGAGAAATATATGAGTTTATTAATTCAAAGGGAAGACAAGTTTTCACAGCCTACTGACAGATTCAGTTATACAAAACTTGATTTGTTTCAAATGTATCAAATTAAATGTATCTTGATTTAAATGTATATAGATTGTTGTATTGGAAGACAAAAAAAAGAAGAATTTCCAGTTTGAGACCTTTTTAGACCTTCATTTGATGGAATTAAGACTTCTGAAGACCCTTTTAAGGCCCACAGAAACCCAGTAATAGAAACTACACACACAAACTTAATCTTACAGTCATCTTCTGTAAATATGTGCATGTTGTATTTGACCGTAAACATGGATTCCAATCTTAATAATCATCGAACACTAAAACCAAGTCCATGACATGGAAAGACTAATGAGTCTATTTTAAATCATCCAGTCTTCTCCTTGGTCTATCCTTCCTCCAACATCATGAATAAATCAACCAGGATATAAATGGTCATGGAGCTGAATTCCTTACACATTCAATATTTTTACAACTGCATAATTCATAACGGCACTCACCATGCAAACAATATCGCATAAGCCACAGGAATATGTACTCCACGTTCTAGTAGTGCCGAAGCCTTTCCAAGGAACTGCTGAGGAACGCTGCACGGTCACATGCACAAATACACACAGAGGCCTTCCTCCCTTGACACGGATCCTTCCTCTGGCCCCGCAAAGGCTTCCCTGGAGAAAAGGGTCCTCAGGAGAAAGCCTAATGATTAATTAAACCAGAGTTTGCTAGTGAGCAAGAATCGAGGAGTGTTGTGAAGCTACTGATCAGAGGGCTGCCGTAAAGATACATATATTACAACTCTACTGTGAAACCCTGAAAGACAAAGAAGAATTCTGCATGTCTAATATGAGGGTTAAAGTTAAAGAAGGATTAGACGTGTTACTCAAGATCAGTTAGTTAACTTGTTGACAACTCAGATTGTCACCAGTCACATGGCCCATTCATATGCTAACAGAATGTAATCATTGCAAGCCATTTGTGCTACATACAACAACACTTCCCCATACGTATATGAATACTGATGAACTAAATCACTGATACTGAATTTCTAAACCAATTAACGTCTCACTGAAAACATTAGTATGATATATCATGCACAGTTAGGATAAAGTAGTTGTTTTTTTCCCCCAAAATACTGCAAGAATCATTAATAGAAACTATAATCAGAACCTCAAGCAAAATCAGTTTCTGTCCCTACTCATTAATGTGTAAATCATATTTTTGTCAGTTTGGTAGCCTAACATAGCTACCACGATGCCAATCAAGATTGTTTATTTTCAAAAATCAAGTCAACATCTGTTACATGCTTCTTAAGGCTAATCTAATCTAATTCTGTGTTATATTCCTCTATACGCCACTATGGAGAATAACACAGCATCCTGAAATAACACAGAAAATCATTAATAAAGGCAAACACATATGGCATGATAAACTAACAGTGGCTTTGCCTTCCTGAAATAATAATACATCATACATCCTTGTCATAAGTTTCTTGGTAACAATTAGGGAAGCATTTTCTCTGTTCGCCCTCACAGAAAGGATAATGTATTGCGATGGAAGTCCTCTTCCCACATGTCTCGTTTATATAGCCCGTTCCCTAGGGTGTATCTGTTTGTTTTGAGTTTATTGGGAAATGTGACTAAATTGCAGGGATTTGAAAAGCTTTCGAGCATTTGACTGAATCCACGGCATGAGTACTTAAAGCTACTATGTAACCTAAGTGAAGTATGATAGGTTTGGCCCTCTGATCAATAGTCAAATATTCAGAGAGGCTCCGCCGAGCCTTGCCTAGCAGTCAATACATGTCTCGTCAATGAGAGCAAATACAATTGATCCATAACGCCGGCTGCTCTTAAGTGAAAAACGACTGCACTCCCATGAGCTACTTGCAGAAATCCCTTTTTTAAAATGCTACGCTTTCCGCCGCCTTTTCTTTTCCGGCTCATTGATATTTTCCCACGACTTGAGTTCCATTAACTATACAGTGTGAGCGAGCTGTCAGGAGCAGTTAGAAACACAACGTCAAAATTCATTTGAGCCAACATTGCACGACGAGTGTCCAAATCAAGGCCTGTCGAACACAAAGGATCTGTGATGTATACAATGAATGGAGATGCTCCACCAGACATCGTAAAGCATGCCATGACACCGCTGCCTTGGCCTCCAATTACACAAGGACAAACAGATGGATTTATAGCAGTGCGCCGGCAGAACCAGGCAAAGAGCTGCTCAAGTCTTCAAAGAACTCCCTTACAGAGCCTTTTCAAACACCATCTGTAGCGGCAGCAACTAAAAGTTACATAAAACGAGGACGTCGCTCTCCTTTCTCTGATTAGGCAGAAGCTACGGCAAAGAGGTGTAGGCTTTTTTCCTCATAATATATTTAGCGCGCTAGTTTAATAAATGTTCCATACAGTTGGCACAGCCACTTAAAAGTGAGAGAATGAGAGACAACGGAGAGGTGCTTATGTTCAGACAGAGGAGAGAAGGCTTTCATTAACAGCCGAGCTTTTCTGAGCTTTCCCTTTTTTTCCCCCAGAGGACTCTCTCTCTCTCTCTCCCGTACGCAGTAAGTGTCGACGACCAGAACAGTGGGCGTGCAATGGAAAGCGCTTTGTCAGGCCGGCTATGGCGGTCTCTTGCCACTGTTTCTTGTGCACTCGCTCTGTGTGTCACGGTTATTATTAAACTCAGCATTCTCCGGCTTCATGTGTGCTGAGCCGAGATAAGTACAGGTAGAAAGTTACGTAAGGTAGGAGTGATTACCGGGAGAATAGTGCTGTTAACCGGCACATTGTAGCCGTAACTCTGGTCGGTTCATGATAAGCGCTAAAAAGGAGCTAGCGGTGCCAGTGTCTCCAGTTTTAGCCCGGCCGCTTGCTTTGTTTAGGCAGCCTGTTATAGAAACGGCTGCAGGCTCATTATGGTAATGTCAGGGAAGCGAGGGGAAAAGAAAAAAGTAAAGCACAGTCAACATTAAGGCGCCATTTGCATTTTTTAACCGTTAAACTGCAAGCTTTTTGTGGACAGCATTTTGCTGGTAGATCGTCAGCTGTTTGCTGAGTCGCAGCCTAAATGACACTGGTCAGCACTATTTCTACCCGAGGAAACCAAGATCCCATCACGATTTCATTATAGTTGTGTTAGTGCACATCTCTGAAAACCTCTGGATTGAATTGTACTACAGACTACCTGCCCTACGGCTCTGCATTGTTTTTTTAAAGGTATGATACAAAACAAACTTCCAGTGGAAATAATAGACATTAGTTTGCTGTTTAACTATTATTAGACTAATCATTCATAATGATATGCTGGGATGCGCAATATTCTGAAATGAAAAATTGGTCCCTTTTCAATTTACAAGTTTGAATTTAACATTTGAATGGGAATGACAGGAAGAAGTGCATGGATTAAAATTACAATGTTTTGTTGGTAAAAATAATTATTCTTCCACTTATGCACACAAAAGATCATTTATTAAATATAATGAAACATGTAAATGAAGTATAATTTCTATAAAAAATAAATACTATAAATATTTGTCTATAAGGCCTGATCCTTCAGTGATAAATGCTTTCAAATAATGCTTCGTCCATTCAACCTTCAAATTTCTTTCTATTTAAAAATTGCAATTATATTAATGTCAGTTTAATTTAATTTTATTTATTATTATTTTATTATTACTTTAGTTCAGTTTAAGAAATTGAAACAGAATTTAAAGGCTTTCTCAGTTTAATTATGAGTGACACTGCACACGACCCTGATGTTATGACTTGTTATGGCAAATGTTCAGGATAGAATTCTAGCATCCTTATTATGGCTGAAATACACTACAGAAAACACTGGACATTATACACTTACCGATTTTGTAATAGTCACAGAGGAAAAACTGGCCATCATACACTAAACGGCTGGGGATCCAAGTTGTTCCAATCACAACAAACCCACACAGAAATGTGCACATTGTTGCTACGCTTCACAAATGAAAATAAAATGTGTTATAAATCTGCTCAAATGTTTAATATCCACTGACTGAATGGATTCATAGTAGTTTGTGACTACTGTATGTGATATTCTATTATCTGTCAACTGCAGACTGGATCTAACTTTCAGCAACTGGTGTTGACTGTAAATTGCCGTAAAAATTAGGACAGTTCATAAAAAGATGCAACAACAAATTTTTTTAAAAATCAGGACAGAAAATTGTGTAGCATATTCCAGCCTAACTAAATACTGAGCATTCTACACGAAATGCAGCTTACTTTAAACAGCTTCTGATGCACCTGCATATTGTGTTTATTGTATATAATACTGTGCAGAAAAAGTAGCATGATTTTCAAATATATCCAAATCATAGGTTTGGAAGGACTTGACCTTTAACCTCTGAATCTGTGTTTCGTATTTGCGTAATTTCGTAATTGAAAACATTGCGTAGTATATGAAGAATACCATCTAATGAGCTAAAAAGCCCTTAAAAACAAACATTTAGTCACCACAATACTTACTTCTAGAAATAAATGGAGCCATATGTTAAAAAAACATAACACTAAAAAAAAAAACCATGCTGTTCTATTTATTCCACCAACCGTCAAACCGCATTGTGGGAAAAGTGGAGGATACATCCTTGCTGCCTTCAAAAGCAATTAAGGCATTATAGTAGAAGGGATGTTACCAGACATTGGATTTGGACATGTCTTGATGCCTTCCTCTCCCCGCTTTCGGACTCAGCCGGTGTTTGTGTTCAGCCTAAACAAGCAAAAGCACAGATAGCATATAACGTTAGTTTATGTCAGATCCATCAGTTCATTCGCGTACACTTAAACTGACAGACAGAAACAAAAAGTCGTCTAGTTTCGGATCAAAATTTTATGAAACGGAATGTGTAATCTCTTGTATTTTTAGATACTTGAGCTGTTGCATGTCAAATATCTTCTAGACAGAGAGAGGAACAGAGAGAGGAGGTGTCATTCCCAGTTTCCTCTCTCTGCTCCACTTTCGAAGGATTCTGCTTTGACCTCAACATCACTCCGCGCGGTGAGCACGAAGCTAACCGTGCATCCTAAACTCTCTGGAATAATGCATGCTTTTCGTTCCTCGAGCCTTACTTCTGACGGTCTAATTAAAGAGAGCAGGTTTTAGGAAGGGAGAGGGAAAAGTGAAAAGCTGTCAGGAATGACTCACGCTGCGAGGGAAAGAGAGTAATGCAGCCGCAGTCTGAATGAAAGCTCACTGCATTGAAAAGATTGTGTGCAAATATTTGTTTGCAGAACGGAAGGTATCAAAAGACACTGATTTGAATAGACAATCAGGCAGCACAACAGAAAACATCAATACTAGCGGGTGACAGCTGAGAGAGTGAGAGGAGAACGAACTGACAATATAGAAAGCAGAGAACAGACACACATGCTCGCACACAAATACGTGTTCATTGTATTATGCAAATTGCCCTCTTGGCAAGTCATCTCCACACGCACCTCCTCAGAGCAGAAGGATCGTCTCATTAAAAACTAACCCAACAAAAGACCTCCCAGTAAGCCAGGCTCTTTTAAATGTTACTTTCAGGTAGCGGTCAAAACCATCGCCTTGGAAACGCCGGAAATATCGCAGACGAGCTTCGTACCATGAGGTGGCGTGTGGCCGTCAGATGCCGCAAACCACACAGCATGAGGCCGTCGCACACACGCGCTCAATTTCCACACCAGCGGGGCGACAGCATCTCCACACAATATCGCCATCCTCTCATGAAGAAAAGAAAACAAATTACACGTCTGCCTGACAGCACCGGAATGCTGCTCGGCCAATAGAATCGCCCCGTTCCATCGCGCCTCATTTGCATAATGTGACACCAGCAATAGAATCCGTCACACAGGCTGCATATCTCTGTCATTTGTCGCTTTCGACGCCGAATCATTTTCGGGCTCTAAATATAGAAGTGAATCATTATGAATGAAGGTGTGCGAGACAGAAAGTGTGTGCGTTTGTGTTTGGTGCGTTCAAGTCTTGTTGGAAAGACTGTATTCAGTTGAGTACGAAAAGGCCACCACACCAGTGGGGAGGGATTTTTAACTTTCTTCACCCTTAAAGGAGAAGTTCACTTTTAAAAAAACTTTTGCTGATAATTGACTCACCCCCATGTCATCCAAGATGTCCAT
>JAUMHR010000055.1:5383581-5416128 GCA_032361145.1 Enteromius fasciolatus
CTTTTCGACTGAAGAAAGAAAGACATGGACATCTTGGATGACATGGGGGTGAGTCAATTATCAGCAAAAGTTTTTTTTAAAGTGAACTTCTCCTTTAAGACATCCAATGAGTTTCTCGCATTGCAACACTTGCTCACCAGTGGTTCCTCTGCAGTGACTGGGTGCCATCAGATTGTCCAAACAGCTGATAAAAACATTACAATAACCCAAAATTAATCAACATGATTTCATTCTATGCATTAACGTCTTGTGAAAAAGCTGTGTTTGTAATAACAAGGCGTTTTCATTTTAAACTGTTGCTTCTGGCCAAAATCTATAATAAAGCTTCCTCCAGTGAAAAAGTCAATCTCCTGTTGCCCTCTTGTCAAAATCCACCTACATGTTTGTTTAGAACTGTTTTCAGATGAGGCAACTTTTTTTTCACTAACAACAGGAAGCATGTTGAAGTATTAATGATAGATTTGTTTCTTGCAAACACACAGCTTTTTACTTCACAAGACATTATCTGATGAAATGGTTGTTTTTACCAGCTGTTTGAACTCTCATTCTGGCGGCACCCATCCACTGCAGAGTTTCGGAGTGGGTAAACATCAGTGTATGATGGAATCAATGCATGTAGTGTCTGTTTTTAAAAGAGTTTCAAAATCATGAAGACATTTTTGGAAAGAAGGTGCATCGCCACCTTGCTCCAACCACCATGCAGTAATTGCGACTTTCTAACTCATAAATCCAAACTTTCCAGGAGGACTTGAACATATCATTGATGTTGCTGCTGCAGGCCGGATAAAGCCAGTAAACGTATGGTGTGTTGTTTCTGGTGTGCTGGCCCCACAGGTGGCTCGCGGGGTGTGGGCTTTATTCGCTTTGATAAGAGGATAGAAGCGGAGGAAGCCATCAAGGGTCTGAATGGACAGAAGCCCTCAGGTGCCGCAGAGCCCATTACGGTGAAGTTTGCCAACAACCCCAGCCAGAAGACCAGCCAGGCGCTACTGTCGCAGCTGTACCAATCCCCCAACCGCCGCTACCCGGGACCCCTCCACCACCAAGCGCAGAGGTTCAGGTAAATACAGTCAGTCTACAATAATAATAATAATAATATGTACATTGTCATACATAGCTTCCTTTGAAAAATTGGTGGAATAGCAAACCAAAATAGGTGTCTGGATTGTGAAAGTGTTACCTGTATAGCTCAAGTCATGTGTTGTCACGTCACCACCGAGGAATAGCTGCTCCCAAAATCTGCAGAAACAAAATGAGATTCAGACAAGAAACCGAAGCGAAGGACTGATAAGAGACAGTGGGGTTCTGTCGTTCACAATGTCCCTCTGATTTTTTTTTCTCATACGCCATCCTCCCCTTCTTTCATTTCACATCTGTTCCTTTCATTTCAGTTCAGCAGGCCAGCAATAACTTCACTCTGGCAGCTAACACTTTTACAGCCCTGGGCAGCGCTTCTCAACCTTTTTAAAGGCGATGTGAAGTAAATTCTCTCTGCTGTGTCCCCTCACTACGCATATAGTTAGTCACAGGCAACAATAACAACACCTTTTGATCCTGCCGTTGACTTGCTAGGGCTTTTCTTAAGATCTCCATTCCTCGCAGGCTAATTCACATTAACTATGAGTCACGTCTTATGAGCTTCGAGCTGGCGAAACCTGCCAAAATGGATGAGGTCATTTTGCAGTGAAAGTTTACTGCTTAATGGCAGCAGATATCAACTCACAATCAAGCAGACATTGAATGTGGTATCAATATTGGCTTTAGCCATATAGCATAATGATACTTAGTGTTTTTGTGCTTGCAGAAGGAATTATTTTCTTGGTTTAATCAACACACAAAAAAAGACATTATAGTATATGCTTAGCTGAACTAGTAGATTTTCGAACCACTGCTTACATATGCAAATTATATATGCAAATTTACTTTGGCAACAGGATATAGTCATGTTCCAGGGTTCCTGTACTGAAATAAAATGATGAATTTCAAATATATAACACATACATTTACATTCAAATGTAATGCATTCAACTAATCAAAAGGGACAGTTAAGGCATTTATAATATTACCAAAACTTCTATTATTGTCATTATTTTTAATAATCCTGAAAGAAATATGGAAATATGAAATATAATACATTTAATAATATTACTGTTTCACAGTCATTTTTGTCAAATAATCTTTCAAAAAAAAAAAGAAAATGTACCAACATTGCATTACATAATGAATTCCAAATATCAATTTCAAAAATGCTAACCATTGAGCTTAGAATAAGCAAACCATACGAGCACGTTTTCTGTAAATTGTATGAATAAGTTTTTAATTTGTGACGTTTTTATCTTCAGATGATTAAACATTTTTCTTACTATAATTCTCAGGTCAGAGTTCGCCTAAAAATGAAATACTAAACTTTTACACATCTGTGTGTTCACAATCATATGAATGGAAGCATAATGGAATCTAGTATGCAGCTTATAAGAACCATTCAAAATATTTTATTATTCAGTTGTATCATAAATATAAAATACTTTGGATGAGTTACAGTAGATGTGTGAAGTGTCGGCATGATGTTTACTTTAAAGCAAAAGATCCTTTGTTTAGACAAACAGGACTCGTCAAGCAATTAGCACTGCACAGCAATACTGATGACAGAAATCAGTAATTAATTCCTCATACATCACAAGCACTTATTATTGAAGAGATCTGAAAAGGATAAGTCCCATTTGCATGTATTAGCCGGCCTTACAAAGGCCTCATTGTGTTGTGTGTGTGTTTGGAGAGGATGTGTGAAAAGCTGTAGGCCGGGCTGAGCTGGGTTGAGACACGCCTGCATATATCTAACACATCGCCTGCTCTTGCACCTCAGAGCCCTCTCTCCAATTAACTCATTTACCCACAAAGCAACCTGCCTCTCTAATTGGCTAATTGGCATCTTAATGACTCGACACACTGAATGTCCTCGCTTTATTTTGGCTCCTTTTTTTCCCTCGAAGTTCACAGAAGGCAGAGTCACCAACTGTTGACCCACTGCGTAGAGGGAGAGCCAGCATGTGTACGTGTGTGTGTGTGTGTGTGTGTTTTTCTGGAGAAGTTCAGTTTGAAATGTGAGAAAGCAGTAATTAGCCCTGTCGGCCATCTTGCAGCAGTTTTAATCGGAAATGAGACAAGGCCGAGCTGAGTGAGGGACGGAGGTCGCAGAGTAGCCAAACAGACGGGAGCCTAAAATGAGAATGACTGACGTGGAAGGAAAGCGTAATACACCGGCCCACTGGGTCAGTGGGGCTAATAGAGAGACTGCACAAGAAAGAGACAGAAAGAAGAAGAAAGGGCACTCCCAGTTAATGCTGCATTACATCCTGCCTCCAACTTCATTGAAATTTCATTTTATATTAAAGTTTTCAGTTATGCTGACCAATTTTATCCATAACAATAGCATATTATTCAGACACTAAGATTTATTCTTTATTTCACTCTGAGTATCTGTTTGTATGATTCATTTATTTCTCTTTTTGACTTTTGTTTTCGATTTGCTCATATCCTTCTTAATCATTCTTTAATTGTCACCATATAAATACATTAAAGTATTACAATATAATTGATAGAAATATGTATATATTACCCAAATAAATTTAAACTCCTGTTTTTGAGGCGTGGTGGCTTCCACTGGATCTGTTTCCAGTTCAGGGTTATCCAAAGCAACTTTAAGATTAAAAAAAAATATATATATATATTCATCATATTAGAAAACATAGCATACACAAATATAAATAAAATACCAGTGCATTATAAATCATCCTTAATTTAATTAAAACTTCCCATATTGTTTAAAAAAAATGTGTATATATATATAGAGAGAGAGAGAGAAAGAGAGATTTAAATAATTAGAGTGAAACTATTGTAATTTTATTTGTATACATGTCAAATAAATGTTTTAGTGAAAAATACTTTAAAACTGCAGCACCCAAATAACTGGGTGGGCATTCAAGTGGCCTCCTGTTACCATTAGTGCTGCTGCAAGTCTGCTGTTCTTTGGTTGTATGATTGACTCTGTGAGATGCCTGATGGGGCAGCACAGTGTAATGGCCCATCGCTAGATGGGCGTCTTCCTTCAGTGAGGCAGGGATGTAGCATTAGTTCCACTGAGTGAGTCAACCATCTGCCTGGCATTAACCCCAGAACCCTCCTTCTCTTTACAGGCTGGACAATTTGCTTAATATGGCCTATGGCGTTAAGAGGTAATTAAAACTTCACCGAATGCCAGATGTCCATGTTTGACAGTATGATTTTTTTTCCCTTCTTTTTTAAAATCACATGCATTCAGTTCAGTTCAAGGTTTTTTCCCTTCTCTTTAGTTCGTTTGCCTTTTTTATTTGTTTTACTTGATTTTTTTTTTTTATTATTTCAACCTATCAATCTGTAGCCCTATAAAAGTGTAAGTATATTTTATAATTTGCAGTGTTTGATTATGATGATTCAAACTTTTTTATGAGTTCCGTTTTGGTATTTTGTGTTTTATTGTTGTGTAGCTCCTGTTTTGAACCGTGGCCTCCATAGGATTCAGGAGCTGAAGCCGTACCTCCGTCCAGCTCAGGGTTACACGCCGCCAACAATTGAACAAAATTTATGTATATTCCCAATGCATTACATATAACAGCAAAAATGCAAGGATCGATGGAAGGCTATTAGGTTTTTCGTCTACTTGTTTCCATTTTATTTGTTGGAATGAGCTGGTCTAGAGCGAGACGGAGGGGGTGACAGCTCACCTGGATCCCTGCAGGAAATGTAGTGTTTCACTGCAGGTTTAGGAGCTTCTGATCAGTTGGGTTTGCTCATGTTCTTTTGCTTTGTGCTGCTGTGGATGTAGTGAAAAGGCTTCTTTTGAACATGTTTTAGTGCTTATGACATTTTGTTGCATATTTTAGTATCTATTGAAACACTTTGATGTCCCTCGAACACTCAAGGCTAAGATGGAGGGAGTAGCATGAAAGGTTGTGCATTGTGCACGTTTCTTTTTTTTTTCTTTTTCTTTTTTTTCACAGATTCCTCTCCGTTAAGACTAAAGGCTCCGCATTTACTCGATTTCTTCTCTATCTAGAAAAGTCCTTTGCGTTTTGGCACTGGCTGATCAGAATCTAACGATTGTTGTTCGAAAGAAAACATGCTTTTTTTGGGCAAAAACTGACAAGTAATGGGAAGTGCAACAAGGAAACAGGATATGCAAATGAGGCAGCGGCGTCTTTCAAAACAAGTGACGAGACGAAAGATTCCTTTTTATTTACACTCACTGCGATCAGCTGTCAAATAAGCCCGTCTGCCTCAAGAGAGGGAAAATTTAGGGGAGGTGAAACCGACGGGGGCTGGGGAGGCGTTTTGCTCACAGAGCACGCCGTGGAAGGTAATTAATGAACAAAGACCAGTCTGAAGAAGTGAGCATCGCTAGGTGAAGGTGGGCAGCTCGGAAGGGTGGGATGGCTCTAGGTCAGTCGCTTGTTGCTATGCAACTCCTCGTCCAACTGTTCGCCTTAGTTCGAACAACAGACAGCACTCGGCCCTGCCCTAGTAGGCACCAGACACCTCTGTGTCAGCAATCCGCTAGTCCGACCCTCGCCCGCTCGCCCGCAGATGACTGGCATACAAATTACCACGAAGCCAGATTCGATGAATAATGGCTACGGATTCATTATTTACACAGAAATACCAGTATAATTGAAGTCATGAGATGGTTGCTTGTCACAAGGCGCAAAGTGAGCCGACTTACCATTATACCCTTCATTTACATAATGAGACGCAAGCGACAGGACACAAAAGCGAAAGAGAGACAGATGTATTGACTCTGCCAGGACGAACGGGCTAAAACGCAGATGAAACGTCTGAGTAATTCTTGGCAGAACAAGAAGCAGGGAATTGGCCGGCCCTGTAGTCCGTGCAGTGCTATCGATCACAGTCACACACTGCCGAGCGGCAGAGGGTGTGGGTGGAATACACTCTGTTCCCCGTGCTAGCTGGCTGGAAAGCGCAGCTTCCATTTTCTGCTCGCTGGCAGCTTCCTATCCCCCTCCCCAAACCTTTCGGATTCGAAGACGACGACGGCAGCAAAGCGGAAATCTCAATTAAAGCACACCCCAATAATGCCTATAGTCATTCCTTGAGAGGTGGCACACGAAATGAACCTTTTATCCAATTTACCTTTTATTTAAAGTGGAAATTTCCTTTAAGCGGAAAGGCAATTAAGTGAAATCAACTGAGCATTCAAATCTCTGTATCATGAGGGAGGGAAAAAAAGGCAAGAATGGAAAGATTACAAGGAGAATGAGAGCAGATTTACTCGGTTGCATGCGAAATCTCTGATGAATTTCGAAGGTATTAATGTGCAGAGTTCCTGTAATTTAGTTCCCCAATAGATGCTGCGCCTCAGCACCTGTCGCTTCGGCGCGGACCCCCGCAGCCAGCACTGGGGCGCCGCCTTTTCACTCTGCTTTCAAAAAAAAAAAGCCTCCGGTTGCCTTCCGCCTGAAAAGCAAGGAGCAGATATTTAGACAGGCTGAAAAGATTGTGGCACTGAAATTGCTAGTGTAACCCTTGAAGAGTCAGCTAGAAGTTTTAACTAATGGCAGCTTGGCTTACGCCTTTTCCTCACTCTCTCTCTCGTCCTGCAGGTTCTCCCCCATCACCATCGATAGCATGACCAGTCTAGTAGGGATGAATATCCCCGGTCACACGGGAACGGGCTGGTGCATCTTCGTCTACAACCTGTCACCGGACTCGGATGAGAGCGTCCTGTGGCAGCTCTTTGGACCGTTCGGCGCCGTCAACAACGTCAAGGTGATCCGCGACTTCAACACCAACAAGTGCAAGGGGTTCGGCTTCGTCACCATGACGAACTACGACGAAGCGGCCATGGCCATCGCCAGTCTCAATGGGTATCGGTTGGGTGACCGTGTCTTGCAAGTGTCTTTCAAGACCAACAAGACCCACAAGTCCTGAACTCCCCTCCCATCACTTGTGTAGCTCCTTACAGCTCCTCTAATACTAAAAACCCACCTCTGCCCACTCAGCTACTCAAAACAGGAACACACCCAACCAACAAACCCACAAAAAAGAACTGGATATGGCTTATAATATAACTTTGGACCTATAAGCCAATGTTGCCTAAGTATTACAAATTGAGAATATTCATTATTTGGAGACCCTGGAAGTGGTACAGGGATTCTGTTGTATATCTTCTTGAGTTCTCGTGGTTGTCTTTTACTTTTTTCTTTTTTTTTCTCTGTAAACAGTAGCAAAACCAGACCGCCCTTATTTTGAAGAAGAAAATGTCCTTCTTTAGATCGAACTCTCTTGGTGTCGATTCAGGATTTTTTCTTTCTTTTTTAAATCCGGATCCACTGTCGTTAGAATAACCACCTCCCTGGTAAGAGAACAGGAGGGGGCTCTTTTTAAAAAAAGAAGAAGAAAAAAAATCAGTGATCATTCATTCATTTGTTTTGGTGTAAATTGTTAAGAGTTCCCCAAAATGAATTGACAGGGATGAGGCCATCCCTTTTCTCTAATGCAGAAGATGTTTCTAGCATAGTTTTGGTTTTGTACTGCAAACAAAACACACGTCTGTCCTCACGGGGGATTCAGGGGGAAGGGGCGAGGGAAGGGACGGGCTAGCGCTCCTGATGACACGTTGCGTCAAAAAAAAAAAAAAAAACCTACACACACACTGTTGCCAAAGAGAAAATCTCTTTGCTTGAAAATGCGTTTAGAAAAAATGAAAAAATAAAGAGAAAGAAGATCTATTTTTATAAATAATGATTAAAATAATTATTGAAGAATTTTTACAAGAATCTGGATTTGAAAAAAGAGAAAAATATTTTGACTGGCTAATTAGGGACGGGGGGAGGGGTCAGGTGCCACCTTGTCTTGTTCGTTCTGCCGTGGTACTTTTTAGGATCCAAGGTCGTTTGTTTTTCGGGGAGAACCGGATTGGCGATGGAAGAATTTTGTAGATGGAAGAATTTATCAAGGGATGCAAATTCAGGCAGGTAATTTTTCATAGTAGTAATTATTCAACAGCGATACCCAATAGGAGAGGGAGAGGGGTCTTCCCAGGCCAATCATATCTTCACAGTCAAGAGCCCAAAGCAAGGCCACACATCGTCCACTCATTTACGTTAGACCATCCGTCTTTGGGATATTAGTAATAAAGATACATACACGCGTGCGCACACACACTTCTTTCTCCATTCGGACGACATATACATGGTTACGTTTAATTCGCTATGATTTCGTGATATCGCATTCGAGATGTACTTCCTTTAGCGATCAACAGTAGGTGCTATATTACATGGTTCACATATCTTAAATATCCAACTTTGTTGTTCTTCGTGTTGTTTAGAGAGAAAAAAAAGAAAATTTCGATGTTGGCATTATATTAAGCTGCTGTTTTTCTTCTTTCGTTGATGTTTATTCTTTCCAAATCGCCGTTGTCGGTTGCCGTCTGGTCTGGAGAACACCAAGACGAACAAATTCGGGCGTCCGCAACGACATTCCTTTGGCTTGCTTACTTCTAGGTTATTTGCTGAGTGTACAGCGTTTGTCGAAATTCAGCGATAATTAGCTAGTTCTGTTAGTCTAGTATTTGTTTCCTCAAAGGATCTATTACGACTGTGTCTTTCTTTGTTGTGTACAAATAGATGATATATAGTCAACATTTTCTGTTCCAATATCTATATCTATCTGAGTTGTCACTGTTTTTCGTTCGGGATTGTCTTTTTTCATATGAAAACTTTATGAAGTGATGGTTCAGTTACTTAGAAAAACTCGTGAGGAATCCTGTTTAATATGTTGTCATGTCGCTTGTGAAGATAAAGAAAAAAAAACGCAAAAAAAAGAACTGAAAAATTGGATCGAGTTATTTGATTTACCGCCGCAGCAAAAAGAAATCGAACAAAACGCTTCTTGAGAAAAATCTGTATTTATTTATTGATCGATTGATTGTCTCATTGATTAAATTATTTATTTATCTCGATTATTTATTTATTTACTTGTTCCTTTCTTATGTTGTCTGTGTTTTTGCGTGATTCTGGTACAGGGAGGGGGGGGGTCTTTCTGAGCTAAAGGGAACAAATGACTAGGGGAGACGCTCTTCCATTAGTCCTGTGCACTGAGAAATTTTAGTACGTTTGTGCTTTGTACCAATATATCAAAATTACAATACAAAAAAATTTAAAAGTCAAAAACGAAAAAAATGTCAAGAGGGTTGGTGAGGCTCTTCCCTTATTAATAGAAACAGTTACTCGCTATGCATAACCTAGCCGATAGTTCAATTTGCTATTGCTTTTTTCTTGTCTTGTTAAACATAAATCTTTAAATCTTTTTCAATAAAGTTTAGTCTTAATAGAATGTTATAACAGTTGTTCTGGTTCAATATAACCTGTGATAAGTTTGTGTAGTTTTAAAAGCCACTTCCCGCCCTCCCTCCACACACTACCGTTGCTTTGTGATTAAACTTTATGCAAAAATGTGGGTCTGAAATGTAGTTTCTCATGGATCTCGACGACGTTCATGTCAGGCTTTGCTGCCCTAATTTGACTGATCGATATGTGTCCATTGTTTTAGTATGATTCATCGATTCATCTGAACTGTAACCTTCATCTAAACCACACTGACACTCCAGAAAAAGGAGAAAAGAATAAAACGCATTGACTCTGATTGTACTGGTTTGAACAAAAATAGCTATAGCAGATAATATTTGATAGATGACACCTGTTATATATTTTCTAAAATATAGTCTATTTTGAGAGGTAAACTTCCTGAATGGAGAGCTTGGCTCTTGCTAAGGCCGGTGTGAATGCTGGAGAACGAAAAACAAAAGTCACGTTCATGAGCAGTCTTACATTCCTCCACCTCTAATGCCATCCATCCTCCTCTGCTCCGTCTCTATGGGGACGGCGGCGGCGGCACGGCCCTTCTCAAACCCCGCTGCGGCTGGGAGTTTGAATTATGCAACGACCCCAGTAGAATGTTGTTCTGATGTACGAACAAATTTCCTGCATTACGTCCTCCTCTTTTGGTTAATGGCATCACCCTCCGCGTGTCTGAGCGTGGATGACTGCACGGGAGAGCGTCTAGTTTGCGGGGGTGTTAGAAACGCGGGGCCGTGCCTCTATAGTGCGTGCCCGTATCGCAGTGTCTCTCCCCCTGTAGCGCCTTATAGTGGCAGCCTGCCAATAGGAACCCATCAGCCAGTAGTGTAGGAGGGAAGGCAAAGTGAGGAACAAGGCTCTTGTCATAATTCATTTTCTCCTGAAATGTGTTTGTTTACTATCTGAAAAATCTATAAATCTTTAAAGACAAAAAAAGATGAAAAAAAGAAAAAAAAGTTCACCGGACCAAGCTGGTCTCTCCTACTTACGTTATTACTTATCTATCGATTATTGATTATTGTTACTATGATTAATATTATTCTCATTATCCTTATTCTTATTACGAATCAAATTACTGCGATGAATGACTTCATGTTATCCTTGCTAGTTTAGGTCATTTCTGAAACTGGAAACAAAATATGGAAAAAAATACTTGCTGTAAATGTTTTTTTCTTTTTCATAAAACTGTTGTGTTTGAATTATTTGTACTTTTGAATGTTGGGACAATAAAATAAGGTGTTGAAAGCTGTGTGCTCCCATGTCGTGTTCAAGAAAAAGAAGTTTGCTCCTCACGTAACACGAGGTGATTTAACTAATACCCACTCATCTTTCAAATATTCCCGGGAACTTTCATTTTCTCAAGACCCCGGAGGCACCGAATGTCACTTGAGCTGCACCTTTTTGATAAGAATTTGATCAGTTATCCCAATGAGCGTTATTACTCACACAAAAGTTGAGATTGGCAGAGAGGAACGGAAACTTCCAGTAGGTTATTACATTAAGCATATCCTCTCCTATGTTGTAATACAAAACAGACAGATGTGATGTAGTCAGACATGAGAGCACAGCGCCCCCTGTTTCCTTCCTGGAGAATTACTGCAGCTCTCTGACCTTCAAATACTACAAAGCAGCCATGCTTTAAAAAGCTTCCATAAAAAGCACATACTGTAGTAGAAGAATATGGTTAAATACAATGATAATCGATATTTAAAATGACGTACGCTCACATGAGAGGAACCCGTCACATCAGTCTTCTAGAAACATCTCTTGTCTCCTGGCATCAATAAAATGTGTTATATTTTGCTTTCTAAAAAGAACAATCAAAACCATTTAATAACACACTATATTACATACACAACACAGTATATACCAGAAAATCTGAATACATGCTGGGACGTCAGAGGCCATGTACAAAGTTTGTGTGAACTAGAATTGAATTTGCATTCCGGTAGCAAACAGGATGCAGAAATTGAATAAAGCATTAAATGAACTAAAAACCCAGGAAGCAACTGCAACGGGTGTTGTTGATAACTAGAAAGCGGATGGATTCACAAAGTTAAAGATTGCTTAAAACTTCTTGAAGTATAAAGGTATTATAGGACTAACAGAGAGATAAACAAACAGATGTTTAAAATGTCCGTACAAAGAAAACATAATTAGCGCATCTTTAACTAAAAAGTGAGCAAATATAATTCAGCATGTCCAGCTAACAAACAACACTTTTCAGAACTAGAAAGATTTCGATTGAATTTAAAACCACTTTAAATGATGGCTTCACAAAGTCTCTGCGGAAAGTTTAAGATGATTCAAGATATAAATGTTTTATAGGCATCGCAGAGAGACAAACAAACATGTTTAAAATAGAATAATTTGTACTTATTTCTATAGAGCAAAGTGAAAGAGCACTTAATTTCCTTAACTGTGCTAAACTTCTATTGATTCCAGTTAAACTTGAGATATGGCCACCTCACCTCAGATTTCAACTCAAAAAAGGAACTAATTAAGATACATTTGTTTAAGATAAACAAATGTCACACATCAAGTCATGAAGAAAACAATTTAAATAAAAAAAACACCCCTACAGTCCTATTCACTGTACAAACGTCACTTGTATTGACGTATAACTGGATACGCAATTTGCCCGTGGTGGTATTTATAATATTAAAATGTGGTGTAGGATTCATTAAAGCAAATTAGTATGATAGTGGGTGCTCTGATACGCCACATGGATGGTTAGCCTCGGTTTGTGGCCTGTGGCGTTGGGTGGGCAGGGCTTAATGGTGGTCTGTGTCCTTGGGGTGGGCAGGGCTCAATTCTGAGCTGAAGGGCAAAAGGGGCGAGGGGTGTGAACGAGCCATCAGGTCGTTCCAAGTCTCTTCACACCGTTAAGGATTTAATGAGGCAAAAGCCCCATGAAGGAAGAGAATCGGCATCATGAGTCATCTGCCTACACTTTAAAAATACTACCCACAGTCTCCTAACAAAGGCAGAAGATCTGATCCGTCTGATATTGAATCTAACTGATGGGGCTCATATCTTCATTACACGACGGCTTCACCTTGCGAGGTATCTTCTGTGGAAAGACAAGGCAGATGAGTAATGCACACATCCGCCGTTTGATTGCCGTCTTCCGTAAACATCTGGGATGATGCCATATGTGACAACTTATTATGCAATGCATCTCACAATCTGACATACATTCACTCTGAAGATAAGGAGTTATGTCATTCAACATGAAACGGAACATGAATACATTCAACAGCTAGACAGATCTCTAGTGATGTGAACATATGACCATACACACCTGTTGAACAGGTATCTTCACACATTCACCAGTCCTGAATATCTCAAGATGAGATCATATAAAACATTTCAGTCACATTACAAATAGTTACGAAATACTTAGTTTACATTACATCCTGCCAGAAAAATGTGCTTATGATACAATGAAATTATGTTGTTGTTGTTTTTTAAGGGTGTCCAAATATAATATGATATAATTTAATGTAATATAATATAATATAATAGGTGCTGTCAAATGATTTTTTGCAATGAATCGCATTTAAAATAAATGTTTTTGTTTACATATGTATGTGTACTGTATTTATCTATTATGTATAAATACATATACAGTATATTTTAAAAATAACATACATGTATATTTTTATTTTACTATATTTCATATATATATGATATTTCTCTTTAACATATGTAAATGCATACATGTTTGTATTTATACATTTATATATACCTAATAAATATACTATGTAATATATAATATATATAATAATATATATATATTATGTAAAAATAAAAAATTGATGTAATTAATCATCTTATGGCACTAAATATAAAATAATCAAATTATAGCTAACAAAATGGCCACAAATGTGACTACTGAAGTTACTGAAGGCAATTTCATCTTCAAAATAAAATAAAAAATTGTATTTCTTTAACTGTGGTATTTTTATAACTGCAACTTTATGTTTTAAAATGATTTGATCATTTATACACCACAGATGCAACTATATTGCTCATAATCTTTAGTTTTTTTGTTAGAGATGAAAAGCAGATTTCATACAAAACAAACCTAACATATTTCTGTGTAATAATAATACACGTAAAGTGTGCATTCATCACTGTAGACTGCAATTAACAAAAAAATAGCACTTCTATAACATGGTCTAGTATTTCAAAAGAGCCAGATATAACTTAACCTTTCAATAAAACAACATACTACAAGTGTAGGCTACATTTGATGAAAGAAATATACCTCTTATTCACATACTAATCAGTATATCCATCAAAAAGGCATCTTACTCTTTAGTTGTGACTTTTTCACCCCTCTCCACGCTGAGCGCTCCATTAATTCTGCCATGAGGAAGAGCTGGGCAGCTGCAGCATTTCTGAGTTGGACAGTCTGTGGTTTGAGTTCCTCTCGCAACCAGACACATATGGCCTGCTGGCTTTGCTCTCTCTGTCTTTCTGTCAGACGGCGTGTGGCCGTTCGCCTCCCTGCTAGGCTCTAGGGGCGAGGGAGAGATGGCGGTTTGGGTGGCAGGGCTCCCCTCTGGCCAGGGCCCAGGATCTGGTGCCTGTTTATTAGGAGACAGACGGCATAGGTCTGCTTCACTCGCTTCATTCTTCAGTCTCAGACCAGGCGGTCCACCATCACCAGTACCACCATCCTTACTAATCTACATACACAAACATATATATACCATACCAGGTGTTATAGTTTTATAAAGTTTGCACTATTTTAATCTCCATTTTGATTTTTTTTTTTTGTTAAATAAATAAATCTGATAGCAAAGGACTGTAAAAATGCTACAGTAAATATCTGTTAATTGATTAATGGTAAGTTTCCTTACTATATACACAGTGAAAACCTGTAATACATCTAATGTAATGAGAAATTGCATGTGATTATAGTGTTAAATAATTACTATGTTAAATGTGTTTAATATAACACTGCTACTGTTTTTAAAATTTTCTGTAGCAGCTCAAAATTTTCTTTGTGTTTTTTTCTCATCAGTTATATAAATTAGGGTTTTTAGACATCTTTTGTTGTAAAATTAATGTTTTCATTGCATGATGTCATACCTCTTGCCAGTGTTTTGTATTTGCATGTATGGCAACAGTAAACAGAATAAAATAATATTTTATAAGCGGAAAGTTTTGGCTACCACAGATGCTAATTTTACTGGATCTTTTTTACAGTGTACATACTTTAAAAACACGGATTGCTTAATTGGTTTGTAACACTTTAGACATTTTGCACACAAAAAAACCAAAAGTATAAAATAGAAAATAAATAGCATTTTTTATCCCCTTTAAATCACTAGAGCTATACCGAAGGGGTGGAAGAAATTGCGACTTTACAACGACCACATTATAACTTTTATATATTCTTAGATATGTCTTTAGATCTAAATCTTTTAAGGCTTTTTATTTTTATTAGGTTCATATATACATTTCCTTTTTTATTATTATTATTATTATTCTGGATCTCATTAGGATTAATTACTCCAGTCGTTTAAGCAATCCATCAACTAGTCGTGGTTAAGCACATCTTTAGTGTGGTGTATATATACAGAAATATCTACTGCCGGTGGGGCCTCTTGTATTTACATTTTATGAGATCAGTATTTCTAGTGGAGCTTTAATGTGAGAATCAGCTAACCGTAAAATCAGCTTGACAAATTATTATGGAGAAACTAGAGAAAGTAAGAATGAATTCCCACTTTCAGAACATCCTGAATGGATATAAAGAAACAAAAAAGCAATTTTGGGTTTCTCCACAAATCTGATCAAGCCCTCTCCCTCTGTCTGATCTCACCTCAGTTTTTTCCCTTTCCGCTCTTTATCTTCCTCTCTGCAAGAGGCTTTGCTCTGGCCAGAAACCCTCTTCACATTCTCCAAGATCAGATTTGAATATCTCTCCTCAGCACTTGCTGTTTTCCACCATCTGTCACATACAACAGTGAAGTCTCTGAGCCAAACCTCCATTCAGAGGCCCATGAATTCTCACTCTGTATTCCAAACACACACACGCAGGATACTGGGGCAAGACAGATAGCCGGTTCCTAAATCATTCACACGCAGCCAGTCAGCACAGTTCATGGACCCAGTTGGCTCTGAGCCAACAACACACACCTACTAGTTCTGAGACATTCAACATCAAACTTTCCTCCACTTGATGGAGGCTTGATGGCTGCATTCAGTCAGAGACTGACAACTATTTACTAACAGATGCAGCTCTCAAACTGTCCTGTTCTTAAGCCTACTGAAGCAGTATTTTTATAGAAATGAAAACCCGAAGGCAAGCCACTTTTATACAGCGATATAACCATTTCTGTGTGCACAGCGGCAAAGAAAACAGAAAACAAACAGAATGTGAAACTGTATACAAAATTGGCAAAATATTTAATAAAAATTCATTACAGGTTCATCTTTAGATTAACCATCAGAGGCTGATAATAATAATATATTAAAAACACAATTTTACTACCATTCAAAAATATGTTTGTTTTTTTTTTTTTTCTGACAATAAAAGATTGATTTTTTTTTACAAAATAATTCTATTTGAAATCAATTCTGTCAAATTCTTTTGAACTTTCTGTTTAATTAACAAGAAAAAATGGATCAGTGTTTTCACAAAAACATCAAACATCACAATGATTTCAACATTGATAATAATTAAAGGATCAGGTAAAAAATTAAATGAAAATTAAGCTTTGCCATCACAGAATCAAGGTATATTTTTATTCACGAGTTCGCACTTACTCATTAATAAAGAATAAAGCAAACTCGGTGTGAATGAATAAAGAGAATCGGGAGAATCGGCAGACTCCGAACCCTAGCGGCTTGAACCCTAGGCGGGGTTTTAGTGGTTCGAGTCTGGCTCGATCTCCGCATGCCCCCCGGAGGAAGTTTTGGACTTACAGTAGGAGGAGAAGGGGAGATGGAGGGTGCATGAAAGCGAAACGCGAATGAAAGGAAAACTGGTATATTTATAGTAAGAAGGGAGATAGTGATTGGCGATTGCTAACGAGGTGATTGATTAGGTAATGCGGAGTTGGCTGTGATTAATTCGTGCCACGCTTCTCCTGAAACTATGTTATTATCAAAACATTCACATATATTTTAATATATGTATATATTCACTGTATTTGTAACATTTTTACTGTATTATTAACGTGTAACTTCTTATTTCAATTTTATTTATTTGCATTTGGTCCCCGTGACATATTGTCCTGAACTCATTTCAGTCATGTTTAAACAGGCTGAATCTTTACAGAAGGTCAAGGTTAACTAGAGATCTTAGCAAATTGCTGATGAAGCCAGTGTTGGAGAGCACGTTCATTTAAAACCTTTGTCCTGAAGATAAGATTTAACAAAGCTTGAAATTTTAATGTGCATTCCTTCAGCTTGGGCTGTAAATGTAGCCTGTAGAGTAAAGCTGGAGATAACTATCTCTCATACCCTGATCTTTTGTCCTACTCTGTGCAATATCCAAACTATCTCCAGAGTAATACCCACTTATTTTTTTATAAGCCTTGGGATTTTAAAGATGAATGAAAGAGAAAATATATCTTCCGTGCTCAATCGTGATATCAGGGTCTTTGATCCAAACAGGCACATTTTTTTCTTTATGTTCACAAATGTGCAGGATTGAAGTGAAAGACGAGATATATGTGTTGTGAGGAAGCAGATACATACACATCTCCTCTTGTTCGTGTGTTTCACACCTGTCAACACTGCTAGTCCAGCCCTGAATCCTCCGTCTCAACTGAGAGTACCGTGAATGGGAGACCTGTTGGTAAGGACCAAATATGGCATCAGCTGTCTAAAGTTGCTGCAGGCTAAACATCCAAGAGAAACCCAGGGGCAATGATTAAATAAAGAACGAACCCTGCTGTAAATATCAGAGAAGCCTACAGGTACACACACACACACAGTCCTGCGTCCAGACGCTGTCTGTGGCCAGCCTGAGGGGAACCAATCAGCAGTGCACTGAATTAGTTGTATGTCAGTCACAAAATGACTTTAATTTGGCCTGTAATTCCCAATGAGAAGAAAAGCAACTGATTAAAGACACAGGCTATGCATATACCATATACAAACATTTTTTTCCAAACCATGGAAGTCATTGTATACCATCAACTGTTTTATAAAATATCTTCTTTGTGTTAAACAGAAGAGAGAAATCATTTAGGTATGGAATAACTTGGGGGTGAGTAAATGGGTGGGTAAAATATCTCTTTAACAGCCCGTCTCTGCTTTTGATTTAAAAAAGGCATTTTCAAAATTATAGAATAAATGATCTGTGGAGTATTTGGAATCGAAACTTTACAGACACAGACTAATATTATATTTTGTTAAAACGGCCATAATAGGTTGCCATAAAATTGTATTAATAATAACAAATTTTACATCTAACATTTTGGTTACTACATAACGCCAATATTTTCATTTGAGTTACTTATTATTAATAATAATGACTCCTTTACGGTATATAAAAATAAAATGAATAACGAATGAGTAGTTGTGTCCAAATTTGGGACTTGCCGTGTAAGTGGGACATACGAGCGACAGCTTCTCTCACCTGTTGAGAAACCTGTTCTCTCCTGCTGTCACTACTGTCTGTCCTCCACGCATCACTTCACTTCTGGGTCAACATCAGCACACCTCCCACTCGCCTCCAATCAAACACAAGCATACACACATCTAACACCATTACAGTTAAGTTGTTCTTCAGGTGTGCTTGAAGCTGGTCAAGTGCACAGGACAGTCCCTGTGGTCTACACTAAGTAAAGGAATCGCTCACCCTTCAGGCCATCCAAGCAGTAGATAAGCAATTTCTACAGTTCTGGAGAAATGTAGCATTACTTCACTTGCTCACCAATGGATCCTCTGCAGTGAATGGGTGCCGTCAGTATAAAAGTTCAAATAGACGATCCACATGACTCCAGTCCAACATCTGACATCTTGTGAAGTGAAAAGCTGTGTATTTGTGCTAAACAAATCCAGCAGACATTTTTAACTTCAAAGTGTTGCTTTTCAATTCATAAAAAAAATAACCTCATCTGAATCAAAAGAGAAAAATGTACATTCAATAAATATGTTGTATAAATCAACATTAGTTACATCAAAAAATGTATATTTATGAATGATCAACTATATTAAAGGGTTAATTCACCCAAAAATGAAAGATATTTTTGATCTTTTTAAAATCAGAGAGCTATCTGACACTCCATAGACCGCAACACAACAAGTACCCAGATCCAGAAACATCTGTAAAACAATCCATGTGACATCAGTGGCTCAACTTCAGTTTTGCTACGCTACAAGAATTCACTTTTTTTTGCACAGAGAAAACAAAAATTACATAATTTACCATTTTGGGGTTAATTAACCCTTTAAAAAAATGCATAAAACATTGTTCATTACACTAAATCCATGATGAAGTCATATAAGCTTTGCTAAATAGCATCAGAAGCTACAGAATCTCAATATAGTCAACTAGTAAAAGCTCTGAGACTACTATAAACACCTTGTACAGCTTCCTCTGCATTCGGTGCCCCATGGGCACCGCAGAGGTGTCAGGATATATTCGGATGTATTTAATAGCAGAGGTGGGTGGTTGATGAAGTGGTGGCCATTTTAAGAGATCAGGCCAGAACATCGGTGTGAACAAGCCACTCGTGTTTATGAGAAAAAGAGAATGAGAGCAGGCAGAAACCTCCGGTCAGCCCCATCATAAGCTCTCGGCTGCCGCTCCATAGGCGAGTGGCCCATGCTCCAGTGCTTTTAAAACACTCTACCCGAGTCGGGCTGAAGAGGGCCGGGCAGACACGTGGCTCTCTAGCTGCTGTATTTACAATCAGCTCTCTCTCTAGCTCGCTGCCTCTCAGCCTGCCGGTCAATTATAATCAAATTGAACGAGCGGCTGAGGAGAGAGTTCAAATCTTGACCCCTTCTGTAGCACTGCCCGGAATCTTGATACGGGCGCTGGATTAAGAACACTACATGCATTGCTGAACAAGAGCATAGTTCAGAGGACGGCAGCATAGAGCAGTGCTTTTCAAACTGGTAGGTCGTGACGTAAAAATGGGTCACAGGTCTGTTCTGATAAGGTCAGCGGGGGAAAACAATGATAAATTAAAATAATAAACACTAATCATACAAAATAATAATAATAGGCCTAGCTAGTTTTCAGTCTATTCCATATATAATACAGTTCTGCAAGTTTTGCTTAAGATCTAACAGTTTTATGGAATGGGGAGTTTTTTTTTTGGATTAACCTTGAGCACTAGACAACAGCAAAGGTCATCTAAATGTAAAATGTACAATTACAATATTATTGGGGGAAAAACAGTACCTTTACGAGGTTTATAGTTTCAGCATCCCTACTTTAATATTTTAACATTAAAGTCTCAAATTGATGGAAAAACTAATGGATGAATTATTTTGACAAAAAAATACATTTAGGCCCGGTTTCACAAACAGGGCTTAGCTTAAGCCAGGACTAGGCATTAGTTAAATTAAGATATTTAAGCAACTTTTACAAAAATCCCTTATATTAATATATACTTCTGTGACACTCGGCATATAAGTTATAACATGCCAGGAATATTTTTGATCAAATAAATACAGTCACTATTTAAAAAAAAAGAAACTGTAAAAAAACATTAAAATAAAAAAAAAGATTGTTGTCATTATTTATTACAACTTTAGATAAATAATAATATTTTTTCAACTTATAAATAAATAAATAGGACAGCTAATTAGTTCAGTTGAGTTGGATATTCATAGAAAATCATGAACAACACTATGCAAAGTAAAAGAAATAAGGCAATACATACATGTTTTGTGCATTGAAATTTTAACTAACGAAACCATTAAAAGATATTTAAAAAAATAAAACTGTTAATTTTCCTTATTTTTTGCATATTGTTGTGCCTATATGTAGGTTATGGCAATGTCAATTATTTAAATGTTTGGCTTACAAAAAAATACAGTTTTCGGTTGCCAACACATCACCAAAAACCAAAAAACACAATCTCATAATACTGCAGGGTACGTACAGGGTTTCATCAACCGTCAACTACAGAAGCGTGATGCCAAAAACATCTGGAGCATTCACAAAACACATTTCAGCTCACTCTTAAACACATTCTGGCACAACACAGAGCTAATTTCCTTTGGAACGACATCGTCCCAGTGCCGAATCATTCAGAACCCTGTACAGCTGGAGGGCCGAGCTGGTATTGACGTGGTTGCTGTTACTTACAAAAGAAAACGCTTCTCTTGCATTCAGAGGAGCATCAGGCTCCTGTGCCGTTAACGCTGAGCACCGAGCATCTCATTCAGACCTTCACTTCAGCTCATGCCTTGCAAATGTAATCAAGATCCATTCGCTCTCTCGCTCGCTACTTCCTGCGCATATACAGACACATACGTGCAGAATCCAGCAGCCGATATATCATCACACAGCAGTTGCCTTCGCAAGACAAATGGAGGAGCACACACACCTATAAAGAAGTGTGTTAAAAAAAAGGAAATGTGACTTTTTGCATGCGAGAGAAGAGTCGGTGTAAGGAACAAGCACCAAAAAAAACGACATTATTTGTAATTCTTTTTTTATGGTTACCACAGTATCCCTGAATCTGGAAGGCATCCAGTTCACACATGCACAGCACCCCGTTTTACATGCATGCACTCAAACACACACACACACTCTCCTTTACAAATGGCAGGTGGAATTCTGCATGCATGGCTGGGCCTCTTGGCTGCAGCAGCGGTTGCTAGGCGACAGCAGAGGGGAGCTGACATTAGGAAAAGCAAATTGACCACAGGAGGGCTAATCTAGCATGAAACAGCATCTGGCCAGCCACTCTCCATCACTGGGCTCCTGTCGGGGGGGACACACCCTGCTACCCCAGAATGCTAAAGCCTCTGCCGGAGAACAGTGAAAGAGTCCTTCCATACCATGTGATCTGAAACCACACTGGGCCAGGCGTCGACTCACCATTGCTAGACAGAGCCTTTCTGGACCAGGAATTCTCAGACCCGGATGAATTCAGTTTACAGTTTGTTGCTTCAAGCTGTGCTGCACAGCTGATATGATTCTGAATCTGTTGTGGCTGGCAGTGGAGCGCGGTTACATTCTGATCGTGCGTCTGTGTGTGTATTAGGGTTACAGACAGCATTCACCGCAGTGCGATACAATCATTTAGCAAATTCTGCTGTCTGTTGTGGACAACAATGCACTGCCGAGCAGTTTGGCAGGACAAGCGTTAAGCGTAGGACTCACTGAATGTGTTTTCGGTTTCATTCAGTCATTTATCTTACAAATCAAAACCAGAGGGGATGTTTAACTAAACACGTAAACGGTTTCTGCGTACTGGGGGATACACACATTTGGGTACTTGGCAGTATGTGACCTCAGGGTAAATGTTCTAGAAGAAATCGGTCAATTGATTGATTGATACAGTGCAAACTGGAAAACTGCAAGCAATGTAATAAATAGGATTTTCTCTGGTACTCCATGTTCCTTTAATTTTGTGTTTAGGTCAATTACAGAACTGAATTATCATCCAACGTTCAACAAGAATGAAATATGGGGAAGGAACAACCAATTTAAGCATATATTCTGCTTCATGTGTTGTCCAAATGAATCACTGGACCCAACATTTGCTTTTTCCTTCCTTAGACAGGAACTCATCTCGATTTGTTCAATTATTGAATCTATTGGCAGCTGTGTTATATTAACGTACTTAAACATTCTTCAACATTTACACTTTTACCCCGTGTGAGTCCTATTTGACCCCAATCAGTATTTGACTCTGTTCTGCACATATTTACATCACTTCACAACACTTAAGTTAACTCCAAGCTCCCTGTTAACATTTCTTTGCCACGTTTTTTACATTCTTTACATTCACATTTTTGCCTTTTTATCAAATAACCTTAACTAATTAAAAAATCTAAGGTTTAAAATAATGCACAGCAAATAATTAACTCAGGATTATGTACAGTACACACACACACACATATACATTATGTATATTACCTTTTTTTGATTACTTTATTTTGATTATGTATTTAAAACGATGCATTTACAAATTAAATGTAGGACATAACCTTATGTTTTGATAAATAAAGTGTAAAATTAATAGATAAAATGCAATCTGTTTTTGCTGCTTAGAAACAATACACAGAAACAGAAGTCGGACAAGTTTGTATTTAAGGTATTGGTACT
The DNA here is from genome assembly GCA_032361145.1 of Enteromius fasciolatus. NCBI lineage: Eukaryota > Metazoa > Chordata > Actinopteri > Cypriniformes > Cyprinidae > Enteromius > Enteromius fasciolatus. The sequence goes on from JAUMHR010000055.1 coordinate 5,406,259, forward strand.
GTTGCAGTGTCCTTGACAGTACTTTATATGTACATTTATAAATATACATTTATTTATTGGTATATTCTGGTGAAAGGATGTGTCACATTCACATGAACTTTTACCATTGTGTCATATATTTCAATCAGAATAACTGTTGAGTGCATAGCCAAATGTTTTCAAAAAGCACATACCTTGTAAAATCAATGCAGCACTTTCACATTCTAGTACAGTAAATGACAGCTCCATGCTCCATGCACTGACCTGAAATGGCAAAAATATAATTAAAAAACTATATTTGTGTATGCAACTATATTTGTGTATACAGTAACAAGTTAGTTTGGGCTTCCAAAAGTGTGTTTGCTATCTACCATTTGTGTTACAAGTGATTATTGTTGTAGTAAGAGCATGTGTGTGTGTGAGTGGGTGAGTGGCTAAGGACTGCACTCTGAGCCACAGAGCACACACAGTTCATAGACAGAGAGAGAAAGAGAAAGGGAGGAAAGGCAGTCGTGAGAACTGGCTCTAATGAGGGACTAGCTCTACCTCCATGACAAAACAACTCACTGTAATGATGTGGTGGGCTTCCCTGGCTACTGGCGCTGGGTAGGGGGTCTCCTTCCAGTCAACACACAGCCTGGATAATCACAGGTCATCACACCAACGCCCCACAGCCTAACAAAGCTCCCCAATCAGCCTCCCATTACCTCTATTAAAGGCCTTCTGTAATAACATTAGGCAACGACTTTGAGCCTTATCTGCTCAGCTTTGCATATCCAATAATTACAGTACGGGCTGGATTTCACAAGGGGTGGAAGTGGCAGGAATGCTTTAAGGGCACTCTTGGGTCAGTAGTGTTACATAATGTATATATTTTGTTACAAGCGCAATACAAAGTGCAAGACTCCGGCATATACAGCAGCTAGCTAAAGTGACATTTACTAGGCTTAAGTAGTCTTAAGTAGCCAAACACTGCTGCTCATTCTGACCTATTTAGAAAAGAAACAGTCTGTTTAACCAACATTTAAAGCCATGAACTTTCGGTAAGCACTTATTTTAGTAGGCTGGTGACAATAATGTTACTGTTACAATACTCACATTACCCAACTAACCCCTTCCAGATCTCTCCGGGTAAGGGTCACTGGATATATTTTTAAAAACGTGATTTAAAAGATTTTAGTAAACCTGAACTACAAAGCAGAATACATTTTCTTTTTAACTTTATTCATAAAAAATTGTAATAACACATTTGTAAGCTGCTATTAATCATCTAATCAAAAAAGTAACATTACTTTTTAATGCAAAATAAATAACTCATGGGTGCAAATAAAGCTTAATAAAATAAAACAGTAATAAAACTAAGAAGAGAAGAATTTTCAAGACATTAGCTGCTAAATATAGCTGTAAGTTTAGTTGTTGAATCAAACAGCTGTTGAGTTTTCAGACCAGTTTTGGGCATGCCTGCATGTAATTTATGTTTTATATCAAAAGTCTGTAATGTTAACCACAGATCTTATTTATCTAAAACCCTATACCAGTAGAAAATCCTGCTGGAGCTAATGGTTAATCAGCAAAACCAGGCTTGTGTTTCTGCCCAAAGCACTTTATTCTGTTCAAGGCCCCAACTACTACATTGCATCAACAACTTTAATGGAACTGTGAGCTGAAATAAGGTGAATCTGCCAATCCGAAGCTCTTAGAGCAACAACACACCAATACTCATAGAAATATTTACACTAGAAATTCAAATGTTTGTATAGATTTGTTAGTTTACACATCGAAGAATAAATGATTATCAAGATAATCATTGTCAAGATTAAAAACAGAGAGAACTTGATTTCATACTAACATATTTACATGTAATCGACATATTATCATTTTGCAAAACCCTGTGATATTAGGCAGCAATATGACCAAGCTGCAGAGATGGAAAAGACTAAACATTAAAGTTTATGTTTTAAATGATTTTCATTGGTCTTTGACCACTTTTGCAATTTCCATAATATATTCTAGTACAAAGTCCTCAATTTACAGCAATTACTGTCGTTTGACAATTTTTCCTATGCCTTCATTACAAAAGACATCCTTTAGACGATATTCAAATCATATCTGATTTAATTAAGCTGTCTCACATGCGCATCAGATTATTACATTTAAATCACAGATAACTCATTCTCTGCATGAAGTATTAAGTTGTTTTTATGCCTTGCTGACAGTTTTCCATTGTTCTCATATCAAAAACAATGGGAAATTAATGTCAATCACAATTTACCTTTCAAGGGTTTAATTAATTGAACTACTGGAAACAAAATGCAAATCTTTTATCTATTATGCAGAGAAAAGTTCTTTGTCTTTCCACGGTAAACTCCTTTGTCTTTCTGAAGTTCTCCAAACAATGGCCGACAGAGGGAAAAGCAGGAGCAGAAAAGTGTTAAAGGAATAGTTCAGCCAAAAACAAAACATCTGTCATCATTTACTCATTCCAATGCTCTTTTGAAATATGTGCTGGTCGGTCTTTTCCATAAAATTACAATTGCTAAAAACTGAAGTTTTCAAGTCACAAAAAGACCAGAAATGCATTATAAAAATGGTGCATTTATATATATATATATATATATTAAAAAAATTATATTCTATTTCTTTCTTCACTCTCAGAAAGGTACAAAAGCTGTTACTGGGGCGGTACCTTTTCAAAAGGTACATGTTTGTACCTAAAAAGTCAATTTTGGTACCTAAAAGGTACATATTAGTACTTAAAGTGTACATATGTGAAACTAATAGGTACAAAAGTGTACATTTTGAAAAGGTATCGTCCCAGTGACAGCATTAATACCTTTATTTCTGAAGATTTCATTCGGAGGGACATGATTATATGGTTTTAATTTTAGGCTGAAGCATCCGTTTAATGATAAGTTGGTCTGACTTTCCTGTCTGCTGCAATATCTTTTATCATAACAGGCATTAAGACTATACTCTTGAGCTCTCGGCTTTCCATTCATTAACCTGCGGCACCCACCTGAGAATCCGAGAGGATGCCACACTCCCCTTCACTGAGCAAACAGGCGAGTCATTCTCTCTTCATCAGACTCATGTGATGCTCACACTCAAATCCTATTCTTCTGCATGCAAATTTAGTCAGAAGTTCTACGTTTCTGTTCCAGAGCATCGCTTTTCATTCTACACTCATTGAATGCCATGTAGCTTGACCTTGCTAATGCCAGGCTTGTAGGGGAATCACTACACAGCTTGTTACTAAAGCATTTGGTCTCATTAAACACACACTAATTAATGATTAACATCAAATCATGTTTGAAGGCCATGTTCTAATCCCTTGAGGGGACTGGGAAGGCTGCGCAACATTCTGAAATATCTCTTAAAAAAAAAAAAAACCCAGAACACAGAAATTGAAAGTCGAGTTTGAGAAATCAGTCTCATGAAAATTCCTAAATAAACTCTTGAGACTCAACTTAAGCACTATTTGGAAGGAATTTGTTATCTAAATGATGTATGAGTTACAGTTTTAGCACAGGATGTCACAGAAGATTGTGTGCTCAATGCACACCAATGCACAAATATAAAGATAAGATAAAAAATACGTAAATACAAAAGAGAAAAATAAATGATTAAAATGAAAAATATAAATTAAAAAATAAATGTAAATAAATAAAATAAAACAAGCAAATAAATGTATGTGTGTGTGTTATCCATTCGATTACTATAGGGAAATCAAAGAAAAAGATCCTATTGTGTGCATATGCATTGTAAAACCTGTGATACATATGTAAAACTAAAGGGAACTGAGACTAACTCATAACAAAAGACTAAGACTTTCGAAATTTTAGAACATATCTGCTATTATTAGAATTCAGTAGTTCAAAAAAAACAAAAAACGTTTGACGAGCACACTTGCATGATGCATGTGCAAAGGCAATGGTGCAGTGAAATCAACAGGTACACAAATGCACACACAACATCATAAACAGCAAATGAGCATTTTGTGGGTGCTAATTGGAGCATGCAAAAAACCATCAACAATGCGAGAGGATGAGTGGCCACTGGGGGCAGCGTGGAGCGCTCAAGGGGCCTCAGGGTCATTACGCCACTAATGGAGCCATATGGTCCGAAAACAAACAGAAAACAGCCATTTTCTCCTCAATAATAAGGTCATGAGATGCCTTTGCTTGTTTGGCTAGAGACCAGTGGGAAGTTATGAGAAAGATGAGACCATTTCAGCATGGTGTCTTGCGACGGTAAATGGATTTATTTTGTGACAGAGCCTTCGGCAAAGGCAAAAGTTAAGTCCTCTTGAGTGGAGAACACAAAGAATCATGCAGATGGTGGTAATGCCACTTTTAGGGCAAGAATGCTGGAAAAATTTAGTCTTTATGACTGTACTTTATGAAGTGTATATGAAGGACAATATTTTCGATGACTATGAACAGGGGCAGACTTACCCATTAGGCAAAGGTAGGCGGCTGCCTTGGGACCCCAAAAAGCCAAGGGGCCCCCTTTTCACAAGATGCGCATTAAGCACGAACACGTGAATGGTTTTATTACTGGTGTTTATTACCACGACACTAAACGGGGCCTAATTTCATATGCAAGCACAGCTGTTGTGTTTATCTTATGTGTAGCCTGTTTGATCTTATCAGATGACGACTCGATCACTGTTCTGTCACTATTTCATATTCATCCCGTTTTATGACAACAGAAACTGTAAGATAAATCAATGAAAACATTTATTGAGAATTCAGCTGCATCAAAATACAGTACGTGGACACACCAGGCTATGTGTAGCCTAAACAGGTTTGTGTCAGTTAATATAATAAGTAATAAAGGTAAAAATCTGCACCAAATCCGCCCCGGACTATGAATCTGGCCTTTCCCAAAAAGCCCAATTACTTACAGTCTTGTGGTCTGAGAAGACCACTGAACCATAGGGTGCCTTTTTGTAATTTTCTAAGAAATCTGACAATGAGGACAATGTCCGTCACAACAAACAAGCAAAAGAAATAGTCATAAAGAATACATTTGCACTAACATTCATGATATCATGATGACATTCTCATTTAGAATAAAGTGGCACTGGTGCATGTTATCAAGTAAGTTGTTCCAAATGCACACCCCTACACCCTTCAAAGTGCTCACTGCAAGTGCATTGCCCTTTAGAGTGTGTAGGGCATACTTTTAAATGGAGTCTGCCCAATGACAGCGTGAGGGGGAGGTCTTTTAAACGTCTCTCTGTGGGATCCAGGGTCAATGAGCCGAACAGAAGTGGACATAAATGATCACAGCCTGACTTTGATTCTTAGTCTCTAACTTTGAATTATCGCTGGTATCCGGCACCAGGTCAAAGGAAGCTGCTTCACCACACTGTGACAACATACTCACGTTGATCTATGTATTACATTTCGATTTCTGACACATTCTTTAAACACATTTCTAGACAAATAGAACTGTCAGAACACCAGTGAACCTACATGAATATACATAAAAGCATGACTTTAATCTATTTCTAGTTTAAAGAAATAGTTCAACCAAAGTGAAAAACCTGTCATCATTTACTCACCCCTCACAAAAGAAGATATTACAAAAACGTAAGTGTTGCTTTATTCCATGCAAACACTGGAGCCTTCATAATAGATAACTCACTTGTATAAGTATTTCTGGTTTTCATTTTTTTATTTAAAAATGTAATTTATTCTCATGCTACAAAGACAGTTTTTAGCATCCATACTCCAGTGTCACTTGATTCTTCAGAAATTATTCTAAAATGCTGTTTTTGGTGCTGAAGAAACATTTTTATTATCATATCAGTTCAATCTATGAATGAAACAACCAATTAACTCAAAAGATTTGATGCAAGAGAATTTGTTCTTTTCACAAATTGGACATTGCTTTTTTTGCATCAAGGAGAACTAGGTCAGATTTCAAGATATTCAAGACTGGAATGTAGCACACAGAGCTACTTTTGTGTTGTATTTTAGCCCATTTTAAAGCTTGAAATGCTCCAGACATCATTAATTGTAAATGAATAAAATCAACAACCAGCACATATACAAGTTTGAAGAATAATGATAACAGTATTTTCATTTGTTGTTAAACTATTTCTTTTACTTACAGTCCTTGAGGTATTTTGTTAACTTTTACAGCGGGGCCAATCAAGAGTTTTGCTCATTCGGGTGTTCTGTGACCGACTTACATAAGAGAATTTAATTTGTAGATGTACAGGGCTAATCCATCAAAGAGACAGTCATGTGATCCTGCGTAATGGTGTTCGAATTACTCCTCCAAAATGCAAAGGAAAAAAAAAAAAAGAGGACAATTTTACAGATATTTCGTTTCCCCGGTTCCAGCAGCTGTCATCTCTTTCACTCCATTACCCAGGCTTCCCTGTGCAAACCAATTGCCGCCATCCACCATTTAACCATACATTTGCAAGAAAGCGCCGTTCATCATGGTGCCTGTGGACGGCAGGGAAAAACACAGGCTTTCGCACTGTACAGATGAAAGAAATTAACATTTCGATATCATTTGCCATGTCTGTTCCTCTCCAGGGACTAGAGTGGTCTCAAAAAGTCACTCTGAAATCGCCCCAGCTCTCACGCTCACCGTTTCTGCCTCCACCTCATCGGGGTGCCTGCAGGGGAAGCGTGGAAAACAGCCAAAACGAGTATTTAATATTCACGCCCAGATTGAGAGACGTTGTGGGTATTAGTCGAAGAGAACTTTGATGTGGCATTAAGCATGTGCTGAAAAATACATAGCGAAATAAATAAAAAAAAGCACACGTGGCATCTATTTTTGTCTCAGTTTCTGGCTTCTCCTGTGCGCACACCCTTCTTTGGAGAGGGAGTGAAAAGAAAAAGTCCCTTCACTCGACTTCTTTCCTCTTTTCAGGAATGTGTTGGGCCAGCTGGTGAGTTTTTGATGTGGTTCACTTTAATACCGACTCTGACTCCTCTCCTTGCTGAGATTCTCTCTCTTTCCTTCCCTTTATCTCTGGTGCTCTCTCTCTCTCTCTCTGTCTGTCTCCCTCTCTTTCTATCCATCTCTCTCTTCCTCAACGCCCAACAAAATCCTTCTGGGTCCCAATTAAGACTCAAAGCTGCTGTTCTCTGTATGATAACAACACCAAGCGCTGACAACATGCTACCTGTCAACGAGAGCATCAACACCCGCCATCTGTTCCTGGGCAAATTGTCTTCATTATACACAAACTGCACAATACAACACACACACATTCACTCAATCATATATATTTATATACCCTAACAGGAAAGCGCCTTCGACGTGCATAAATCTAATTACAAGCTAATCTCACATAAATTACACCACTATGTGACTCGTTTCTATGTTTCGGTTCTGTTTTATTTGTACAGTTTTTGTTAGGTTTTGCGAACTATAGGAAAAACTCTCCTGATCCTGCTTCTTGATTGTTAATACAACAACTAATTAAAATACAGCCTGCTGTTGTAGGTAACCACATTTCCTCTCACACCCCTGTTACTCATAATGGTTTTGTCAGTCGGAGCAAATTATCCTGAGGAGGTGATGATAGATTTTCTTCTCTAATTAAAACACATTTTTTTCTCTCACCGGTCTATTAATCAGAGGATAAAACTGCTTCGTCAGGAAATATAGAGGTGCAGTCCTTTCCAAATGGGAATGTTCACCTAGAGAGCATTCGGAGTGTGCACAGACCACTTTTTTTTCTTTCTCAATTGCTAAGGATTACAGACTAAATTGGTTTCATAAGACTCGTTTTACGGAATTGTATCCCTCCGCTTACCATTTTACAGCACAAAAAGTACTTACATATCCAACGGGACAGCGACATACAAAGAATTAGCTGGTTGCACTGCACAGAAATGTGGGATATGACGGTTATTGCGATTGTCAGCATTGTCATTCAGATCCATCTGTGTTGCTTTATTTTGTTTAGCTCAGGGCAGTGTGAGACGATAACGGAGTTAACTTCACCTTTACTAACTCTGTCACTCCACTCACAGATTCTCATTAGGTCTTATCTTAAGAGCTTCCAACACAGCAAACACAGCATGTGTGTGTGCGTGTGTGTTCTCTGTCGCACACACACACACGCGCTGGTAAAAGGCCCACAGGCATCTCTCATCCTGCGGCACTGACATAGTGCTACAGGAGGGCTAAATATAAACAGTGTGGGCAGCTTACCACACGGCGGCTTGCGCGACCATCTGAGGTGCATTATGGGGCTGATGGGCTGATGACAGGATCTCTGCTATCAGGCTGTGAGGGCCCACACTGTTTGAACGTGGTAACAGTGAGAGTCGGACGCGGGGAGTGGATGAGAGCGCTCTGGACTGTCTCACACTGAGAGAGTTAATGAGAACAGCACAGCCCCCAGCAGATGTGAGTTCAGCCGCTCAGTCATTTCTTCTCACTCGCTCGGTCAGTGCTGTTTAACCGCCGTGTGTCTCGTCTGCGTTTAGCCCCTAGTAAAAAAAAATGCCCTCTACAAAAGCGGCTTGGCATGGTTGAATTGTGTCAGATCTGCTCTGATGACTTTTCTTTGCATTTAATGTCCAAGCGCAGTCATTACGCTTCCTCAAATGAAGCCCTCTAAATTGCTCGGACGAAAAACTTATGAGCTGCCTACAGAGGCACCAAGGGTGGGAATCAGCATGGACCTGGCAATGCAAAATGACCCTGCTATCTGGCTCATGACATGATAATACTGTGACTACAGTATCAGTTATTCAAAACTGGGATGCATTGTAGCGTTTTACTCACTGCATTCTCACAATCTACACCAAATTGTCTTTTTTTTTTTTTTCTCTCACAAATAAAAAAATATTTGTGGAAAAAAAGGAGGGAAAAAAAGATACAAAATAAAATTAAAAGCACAATAAAAAAATAGTAATTCGATTTTATTGTATGTATTATTTCATTATTGTTTGCTCAATTACAGTATGTGACCCTGGACCACAAAACCAGCCTGAAGTCGCTGGGAAATATTTGTAGCAAAAGCCAAAAATACATTGTATGGGTTGAAATTATTTTCTTTTATGTCAAAAATCATTAGGATAATATATCCTAAAATAGGATAATATATCTTATCGTAAATATATTAACACTTCATTTTTGTAAAGCTTTCGGAAAGCTTATTTATTCAGCTTTTAGAAGACATAAATTTCAATTTTGAAAAATTGACTCTTAAGTCACATATCTGTGTGCACTGTGTAGGGATGCAACGGTACAGTAAGCCCACGGTTTGGTTTGTAGTATTTTCAACAACAAACAATGGTTAAAAGGTCAGTAATTTCTATCTTTTGTGGTAGCATGTCAGTTGGAAATATCAGTTTACATTTCCAAATGTTATTTTTGTCACTAATTGTAATAATGCAGTGAGATTATTGTCTGCACAAGTAGTCTGACAACAGCCAGGGCTCCACACAGAGATCTGATTTGTAATGACATGAAGTAAGAGAACAAACTGAGACAGACTAAATCCAGAAGAACTGTGGCAACGTCTCCAAGATGAAGAGAAAAACCTACCTAGAAAGCTACACTGTTCAAAGTTTTAGAATCTTCAGAAAAATGCTGTAAAATGAGGATGCTTTCTAAAATAATATTATAAATAGATTTAATTTATCAATTAACTTCTATTAACTAAATCAAATAAATATTTGGTATTACAGCTTTTGGTAAAACAGCTTCTGTTCCGAGGTACACTTGCCCATAGTTTTTCAGGTAGCTTTCCAGGTAGGTTTTTGTCTTTATCTTGGAGACATCGCCACAGTTCTTCTGGATTTAGTCTTTCTCGGTTCGTTCAGTTACTTCATGTGATTCCAGACAGACTGGATGATGATCAGATCAGATCTCTGTGTGGAGCACTGGCTGTTGTCAGAC
>JAUMHR010000055.1:5435429-5445679 GCA_032361145.1 Enteromius fasciolatus
GTGTTTGATCACTTCTCACTACTGTGTGTGTGCACTTGGATGGGTTAAATGCAGAGCACAAATTCCGAGTATGGGCCTTTCCTTTCCTAATACTATTTAATCTCTAATATTCTGATGATTTATTATGCAACTCCACTTTATGATGAAAATTAGGCGTTTAGGAATACTCATGGTCCTCCAGCAAAAGAATACAGCATAAGGTTGCATAGTTTGCAGTCATTTAGCAAAAACGTTTATGCTAAATGACATACAAATGAGGAACATTGCAAGAAATATAATGCAACAAGTGTTTCAAGTCATCCCAGTGACTTTACTGTAATCATTTTACTTAACTTTAATGTAATGACCAATAAACACGCGCTATTAAAAACTAAAAAAGATCTGATTCCCTCAAGGCTGGTACTATTTTGCCTCTTTTGCTCTCTTTGTCTTCCATTCTGTAAAGGTGGAGGTCAGGCGTGGCTGTTCCTGGTCCAAGCCTCAGAGGCAAAAATCTCTCTAATGCACTTAGAATCTGGCACATGCACCTTCCTCCCACACAGGAAGTCCTGATGGGGCAGAGAGCACACACTGCAAAGAAGACACAGGGGAGAGAGAGAGAGAGAATCCACCGGAGCATAAACCCCCTGGAGACTGACAGTACAGTGCTTGTATCTGTGATGAGGGTGTGTATGTGTGTGCGTGTGTGGGTGTATTTCAGAGAGGAAAGGACATGTGGCAGATTTAAGAGCACTTGTGTGCGGCACGAAGGTGTTTTCCGCCAAGTCTGGGAAAAAAAATTTGGTCAAAATACGGGCTGATTGCCATGGTTATAATTACACTAATGGCTTCATTACGGGCATTAATTCAGCCCTCATCAGTCTTTTGCCAGTGATTAGTTCAAAGTGGAGGAGGGGTGAAACGTACAGTTCTCAAAAGAAAATGATTTTCCTAAACAGGCAGAATCTACCAGATCAAGATGTCCTCCCACAATCCCTCATGGTTTTGTAACACGCAGCGACTGCGGCCAATATCATCAGATGGAAACTGATATAATCCTGATTTACTGTTATGACACCAACTGAAGGTGCACTCGAAAGTAGAATTCATCTACTGCACTTAATTCAATTGTGTTCAGCACTTCCATACGTTGGAAATGGGTTCTCTGGACGTTAATTAAACAGTAAACCTTGTGAAGTGGAAACATATTAAACATATCAAATTAGACCAACCAAGGAGGTATTTACATTAGACATTTTTATTATAAGTGTAACTATGATATCAGATTTCCATGAAGAGGAAACCAGCTGATATCTGGACCAGCAATGTGGTTTTGTTTTTTTTATGCAAACAGTGGCTCCATTTCACGTTTCAAAAGTCATTACAGTTCTATAGTCTTCTATAATTTATATGGTTAATGGCAACTACAACAAATCAAATGTTTATGTTGCCATTTAAGCCTATATTTAAAATAAATAAATTATCTATGATATGGTGTTTTTACGACCTTCCAAAAAAATAAAATAGAATTATTGATTATAGTAGTCAGAAGAAATAGTGTCAAATTTGTTGTCAATCCCTCAGCTGAAATGACAATGTAATATACAAAATTTATTGTTATAAATGTACACAATTTTTGTAAATATACACCAAAAAATGCTGATGTTAACTTTGGAAATGCTTCTAAATTCGACCCAGAGTTATAGTTAACTGCAAATAAAAAAATAAGTTTAAAAAAGAAATGTTAACAAGATCATGTCAATTACATTTAAAATACGAAACATGAAAATTAAAAATGATTAAACATTAAGAAACTCTAATAGAATCTTAATGATACTGAAATAGCACTGAGCCCCACATAATCAACATTAAAAATCAGCATATTTTTTCACTTTTTGTGCAAAAATGCATAATATAACACTCTCCCTAAGCTACGCTAACATCATGTGATCCTAATGCAAATGAATCAAGTAAACTTCTATTTTACAAATAATCGATTGCCCTCAATTAAATTAAATTGTGAAACAATCTCCATGAGTTGTGATGTATTAGATCACTTTAATTATATATTTAAGCAAGCTGCAAAATTGTTTTTGACTGTGAGTTGTAAAGAGCGCATGATATCCACACGCTAAATGAGTTTCCTTCCAGCAGTACTGCTTCCCGTTTGTGATAGGAAGAGAACATGTGATCAGCCTAAGGGCCCTCAGTATGTTTTCAATTCCCTGTGGTCTTTCTCCTGAAATGTAAGATTTGAAAAGAGAAAACACACACACATAAAAGTGGTGTTTTTGAAGCGTGGCCATCACAGCGCCACTCGTCAAATGAAGCAGTGTCTCACAGGCGCTTTTGTCTGGTCATTTCTTCTTCTTAGAATCCTCTACATTAAAGCTGTGGAGGGAACCAGCTGAATGTATCTGTGCAGAAACAAACACACAGACAGAACATCAAAGCGTGTGGACTGCAGTCAGAGTGGACAGTGAGTGATCTGTTCAGACGCTGAGTGCACAACAAGATTACATGAAAGACCACAGGAAATCTAAATTAGAGTTTTATGGCTTTTAGTCTGTGTGTGTGTTAGCTTTGAGGCCATCTATATGCTAGACTTTAGACAAAATTGCCTTTTAGCAGATACTTAATAATAAAATGTAATAATAAAATAAAATACGAAATAAAAAATAGACCCAAATTAAATGAAATTAAATTGTTATGCAAAGAAATGTGTGCACTGGGAAATGTCAACACAATAAATAGAGTCAAGACAATCCATGTGGACCTGTTACAAACTGACTTCTACATGCAAATGTAGAAATATGTTCTCTAGCATATACTATGTTCAGTAGTCAGCAGATGCTGGTACTGTTGAGCTTAAAATGTTCTTGATATTTATTTATACTATACTAAGAACATTACAGTCAAAAGTTTGGACACTCTTACAAAATAAATAGATGAATAACTTTTAGTTGAATAATATATTTATAAATAAATGATATTTTATACAGTAGCCACAGTTACTATCCACAACTGTCAACTTATCATAACTGACCACTCTATCCTCATCATATTTCATCAGATGCTGTTGAATCATCTTTACCAAACATGAACAGCTCCCTCTAAAGGTCTGAAGGCCTACTGCAAGGTATCACTACTGCCCAACCTCTCATACACACACACATCCCCTTAAACTCAACTCCTTCTCAACCTACTCTCTCCTCACACACTCTCCTTCAAATCGCGATCCATCATTGTCCTCTAAATCAATAATCAATCTGCAGTCTTGTCCTCTCACCCCATCTGTCTCCATTGGCCAGAGTGTTGCTCTCTGCCTGTATAGATCATCATTTGGGTCCCTGTAATTGCTGGTCAGAGGGAGGGAGGCCATTAAAGACAGTATGGCCACTGGCTCTTTCTTTTCCCCTCTCTTTGACCCAGTTCAGGCACTTCTTGGCTTCTCTCACACCTCTCTTCCCTATTCTCTCACTGCCCAGAAAACTCTACCAAAGCTAGAGATGAAGACATCAGCAAAGGCCTGTACTTCGTTTAGAGGTGACTATCAATTTTAACAATTGCATTTAATTTTTAGTTTTCGTTTTACATTCATTTTATGTTTATGATTTGCTATTTTAGAAATGATTGGAAGGGATAGTCAAGATTGTTGTAATGTTAAACTAAAAAACTGGTGAGAAACATGAAGTGTGCAACACAGGCTCACTGGAAAAATGGCTTCTGCAAAATAATGTTGCATTGGTTCTTGTACATTTCACAACACTTTTGCAAATGTCCAATGAGTTGTGCTAAAAGTGCATTTAGTTTTATCCAGCTTTATCCAATCTGGTAACATTTCATGATGTTGATTTTTGCACGTATTGCATCAGTTCAGAAATGAAATGTCTAGTGAGTGGAGCTAAAAGGTAAATTCTCGGTTACCTTTAAAAATAACATTAACCCTAAACCGACAGTGTTAACAAAACGGGGGGGAAAAAGATAGAAACACATTTATTGAAACAACTGACAAACAGTTTTTTCTTTAAATAATCAAGACTATTGCAATATTGATTTTTTTTTTTCAAAACAGTAAAAAAATGAACAAGAAGTCAATATTTTTTGACTTTTTATTTTAGACTCAAGTGCCTGTTTTTGCTCTGTTTCGTCAACAAAAACCACAGCAAAACTGTTTTGCAATTTCTGAGCAACACACAATGGTGTTTTGGTTTCTGAATCAATCAGCAGATTGAATGAATCGGTTGAATGAATGGCTCAATGACTCATGCTGTGATTTGATGCCATCTACTGGCAATTTTAAGTTTATATTTAACATACATTTTTAATTTTTCAAAAAAATATATTTTCAAACATTAGTATCCTTTTACATGAAAACGTTATTTATGCATTTGTAATGCATTTGCATTTGTGTTAAACGCATTCATTTCCTGTATTAAAACATATGCGTTCATGTATCTAAATGCCACTGCATTGCAAACACAAATTTTGGTCAAAATGATTTCATTTGATTATTTGAATTTATTGATTACATTTAAGAATTTGGCACAAAAGATAGCCTAGATGATACGTACATTTAATTAGGTTAGGGTAAAAAATCATAGATTCTCATAAAAGGTAAAAATCCATTTAAACTTATTGGAAAAGGTCATTTCTGTTATTCCAGCAAACTAATCACTGCAAAGGATATGAAAAATATCAAACACTTAGGAAGTCGGCTAAGTACCAGCACAATAACACACCCTGCAAAATATTGTCTATTATTTTTAACAAAATTCCATAAAATATTAAGATATCTTTTTTTTTCATTATCATAATAGGCCCGCTAAATAGGTGTGGGTTTTTTGGTTGGTTCGTTTGCAAAAATTTAGGTACAGGCATGTGTTTCTGATGAGATTAATACTATCATGTTCACAACCAGGCCTGAATGGGTTAAACTTGTAAAAACAGACTAATTAAAGAGAAAACTGCTAACCCAGTAAGACATCACAATATCTGATTACGTCCGAATTTTTAACTAGGTTGAATTAAAACTGCAGTGCTTTTACTTCTAGCCACAGTTGCTAATATTTACTAATTAGTGCAACAACATCCACTATTAGGTTCACAATGAGAGTCAGTCTACAGGGTGATTCATTCGACCGATTTAAATATGTTTATATATTTATAGCAAAAATATGGGCTGCATCAGATGTGGTGGTGACCAAAGCAGGATATGAATAGATTCACCATCATAATCAAGGGCAGATTCAAAGAAAGACACAAACAGGTGACATATTTTCCACTTCTTCTCCAGCACTAGCTGTACTCCCCTAGTTCATTTTGTGCTGCGTCGTGCCTGTAACCCTCTGTACCATCCCTCAAACCTTACAGTTCATATCTACCTAATTCTAGGCTACGTTTCCCATCTCCTGTGCTCCCAAGCAACTGGGATTTGCTTTTTCTGGCTTAATTAAAGCAGCGGGTGGACATAAATTTCTGACATCCATCACACATTAGCTACTAAATTGTTGCAGTGTCACAACATGCTTCAACATTGTTTCATAACATCAAATAACAGGTTATAACATCAAGCCTTTTGATGCTGCTCACATCCAGCTCAGAGTCGATCAGAAGCGTTCGACTAGCTGTCAAACAACAGCAGCCGAAGAGTCGTTTCTTTAAACAAAAGTACCGAGTGCTGAGTTGTCTGTACTGCAGGCTATTATGGATTCACAGCATTTCCCCTCAGAGATGTGTGTGTATTTTCTCCCCGTTTTTCCCTCCACCATCAGGGGAACCAGAATCGGTACGCAACTCGGCGGGTTAGCGGAGCATTCAGCTGCGTCCACTGCTTCTACAGAGTGATATGCTGTTAATTAATTTACACTGAGTCCCAGCGCTATGCTAACCATTGTTTGTGCCTGCTGCAATTCCCCATTCCAAACACACGGGTGTTCGTTCATGTATGTGTTGTTTGCGGGGCACGATTATCCAATCAACAACGCGGGTCACTACAGGCCAAAGAGGGGCTAGGGAGCATCTTAAATGGGCTTTATAACTAATTTACCATAAGTAGGATTCATGTTTTCCCCACTGGCTTTGGTCAAACAGACACCAGGGTCTCACGAAGCGTCCACACACAATAGCTGTCCTTTCCAAAACCGTACGGCCGCTAATTTACAGTCAACGAGGAGGAGCGGCACCGGCCTCCGTGATTCCTCCGACGCTAATTGGCTGCTTGTAAAAGATCGCCCTGGAGGAAAACAAAGGGCTCTTGAAATATTAATGCCCTTAACAACTTTGGAAGAGTGCCCACTCCAAAAGCCCCTGCTGTGCGACTCCTACTTGTTGTTGTTTTTTTTCCCTATTTCTTTCAAAACTCTCCCACTCTCTCGCACAACGATGCCGAAGAAGGCCTGTGAGTCACAATGCATTTGTGATGGGCTGCTTACAGCACTGGCAGACCAACATATGCCTTGTCAGGGCACAAACTGCCCCCTTCAGTAAGTCTGCTATCTGCTATCTAATGGTCAAGAGAGTAACTGACAATGGCTATACAAGAGGCTGTCTGTTCAGGAGAAAACCTGTTAGCAGCTTATCTCTGTCCAAAAAGCTGACATGGCAAACTCAGTTTTGAACTTTTTCAATTTTTTTTTGTTTATCTTGTCTTCTCGTCTTCTTGTCAAACACAGTGGCTAGTGCTGCCGTCTTATCTCACTGACGATGATGAGATTAACCGCTTTAGGTATCGAAACGAGACGATTTGCGATACTCAGTTGTATCGAGGCAATTCAGTCAGTACCTAAAAAGTATCGAACTCGAAACCCAGCCCTAAGATAAGGGAGGAGGAGCTAATCAAAAACTGGGTGGAGACACAAGGGAACATTTTCAAAATAAGAGTCTAAATGACTAGACAGGGGAACACTGACTGGAATCATAACAATTAACATGAATTTAATTTTAGAAATAATATTTTTAATAAAAAGTACAAAGATATTAAATAATAAGGACAATATAATAATAATAATAATATCAATAAATATTTATTATTGTTGTTATTTTTCTGCTATTTTTATTATAATTGAAGTGATAGATTTAAAAGGGAGGGGGGGGTAAATCTACTATTAACTAAATATTAACATTCATATTTGCTGTGGTAATAAAACTGGCTTTTTACAGCATACTGTTAAACTCTAGAGACATCTGATGGTATTCCAGGTCAGCTAAACATTATAGTCCCTCAATCCCTTCAGTGGGTGCCTACAACTTTAAATTATGAATTCAGGCACGTAACCAAATGGTGAGAGGTTTAATTTTTTTTCATGGCTTCTTGCTGTTCCTCATCAGTACTTTCTGCTGAAACGTACTGTTTGCAATATGCAATTAATGAGTTGTTCAATGCTTTGAACGAATCCATTTTAAATGTAATTGTCTCTGTTCCCTAGAGGCGTAAGGACAGGCCCAGAGACGGAGCTGTCAGAGAAACAGGGCTGTCTTTAATCTTCATTTGATGACTCTCATACTTGTATGCTGTGCTATAATTTAACATGAGAGAGAATGAAAGCGTGTATGAGGTAGTAAGTGACGGTGAAAAAAAAAAAGTGGGAGAGTGTATGTTTGTGTGTGAGAAAGATATCGAGAAGGTACAACATAGCAGACTCAACGTTTCAGACAGACCTACTTCTGCCAATCAGAAGTCGATTGTCTCTCATCTTCGGTACAGAGAGGAAGCGATTGCTTTGAAAGCGTCCGACGCTACAATGGACTGAGACGGGGGAGTGTTGGCACAGTCATACTTAATAGAGAGCACTTTGTGTCTCATGTTATGTTTAAAAACATCAAAGCTACTCAAAATGATGCATATCAAACTGATCTAACAATCACACACAGTGAGTGAAAAGAATGTCTGCTATGTGTCTGCTAAATCTGAGAATATTTAAGGGAATACATAGAGTAACAGGAAGGCAAACCAAGGCCTTTGTCTAGTTTTAAGCAACTACAAAGTTGAGATATTAAGGTTCAAAAATGGAAAAAACTAATTTACACCAATGTTCAGAGCAATATTTCCCATGAATGACACTAGGTGTGAACATAAAACTTGTTTCTTTGAAAGAGCATATTGTTATTGATAAAAAATACAAATAATTAGGTGGGGTTTTGCATCATTTTTCTGTAATGATTTTATTTTTTTTTTACAACTCAGAGTTTCGTCACTGATCCTATTGTTCATTTTGCTATTCAACTTGGTATGGGCATTTCAACAGAATTTATTAATGTTCAACTTTTACAAAAAATACAAAATACAAAAAACTTGCTTTCAGACATGAGTCACTTTAATAATGTATACCACCAACACAAATAAATGTGTTACATAACAGTTACTGAAAGTTGTTCATGAAAGTTTCTAAATCCACAGTTTCATTTTTTTTTATGACATAGCATCGTCCAGTGGAAGTAACTGGCACATCAATTTTCATTATGATGTGCTGGAGAGGCACTCAACAGACATCTTCCCTTTTTGGCCAAAAGTAGCCTCTAGCTGGGCCATGGGGATGTAAAAAATTTCAGTTTGAACATGGTCACTCAGACTGTGATGCCAAAACAAACTTTTTGTACAGATTTTTTGTGAAAAAAGGAAAAAAGTATGCACAGTAGAGATCTGAAATTTTGTATATGATCTATTGGGCATATTACCCATCACATAGATTTTTTTTTCAGACAAATCTGAGGGGGTCAGGTGGGGACCATTTGATGATTCCAGCTGGAATGACCCATTTTTTGACCTTGCATGCATGTCAACCAATATATGAACTTTCATAACCCATAATAGGGGCACTTTAAAAATAAAATTCCCATAAGAAGATAAAACCCAGATATATAAGGAAATTTCAAAAGTGTGATTTATTTATTTCATATATCCTTCTTAAATCAATATAATATTTGTGAAAAATCCTTCTCCAGTCAAGTTCATTGGTCAAACATCAGTGTTCTTGAAACTTCTGGAATCACAAAATTGTACAAATTTAAATGATAGTTGTTTTTGCTGTATTGAAACATCATTAAAGCAGTAACAGCTAAAATTCTGTATGCTGACCTACCTGAAGATTAAAAGGCTGAGAACCACTGCTCTACATATATTACAGTCCATTCTTCAAACTTTCCTGTCCAACCAACCGATACATTGATGATGCATAAAATGTGACACTGAATTTCTGCTTCTACTTGTAAAAAAAAAAAGCCTTGCTTCACTGAAAACCTAGACAGCTCTTCTGAAGCCAACCACCAGACACCTTCAGGGAATTATTACCACCACGCATACTGACCGAATCAACTGGCTGCAGCAGCTCCTGGTATTAAAACAACATGCCAAGTCAAAGTATTACTCTCTCTGAGTGATGATCTTTTTGTGGTCAGTTTTTTGGGAGACAAAAACACCATTGTGTTTATGTTAAAGAAAAATTCAAGCGCAATAGCAAACAGGGCTTTCAGCTCCAAAAAACTTTCTGAGGCAGAAAGATGCAGTGAATAGAGTGCGAATCGTTCAGGTAAAACTGAGTGGGAGAGGTGAATTATGTTCCTCCCGCAGAGATTCTGACACTTCAAAACCAAAGAAGACGGATCACACCATACAAAACGATACCAAAAAAGCACAGACCAACTTGTTCAGTTATCATTTGATGATTTTATATTTTTCAACAACTTTTGATTGGTTGAGCAGTTTTGGTTTAACATTATTTTATTGAGTTTTCTTAAATAAATTATTACAATTGAAATATACATAATTAAATATAATTACACTATCCTTTTAAAAGGCAACATTGGACAATGTAAAATGTCACTTTATGTTGTATATTAAATATTACAATTAATAATAACATTTCACGAGTTATTGCTTCCTCATAATAAAATAGTAAGCGAGTTTGGTGTGCTGTCTGAGGGCGAGCCGGGAGTTTGTCGGACTCCGAGCCCTAGTGATTTGAACCCTAGCAAGGGCAGAGCTCAGCGTCCGGCTCAGACCCTGCAGGCCCCCCGTGAGGGAAGGCGAGAAAACGGGCGGAGGAGAGATGCGCAAAAGACGCAATGCGGAAGGGAAGGAAATGGGTTTATTTATAGTGGGTAAGATGGATCTGATTGGACGAATGAAATGAGGAGATCGATTAGGTGTCAGCTGCGATTGATTCGTACATGCTCCTCCCGAAATTAGTTTTGCAACAGGTGCTGTCCATTTCTTCTGATCATCCTTGAGATGGTTCTACACCTTCATTTGAGTCAAGCTGTGTTTGATTATA
>JAUMHR010000055.1:5453066-5464804 GCA_032361145.1 Enteromius fasciolatus
ATAAAATTGTGTAAAAGACATACTATTAAGTTTCTTATGAGTGTATGTACACTAGCAGTAGAATCAACTACGATGCATTGAGGCGTCACCAGAAATCTTGCCTAGGGCGCCAAATTGGTTAGAGCCGGCCCTGTTTACAGTTGTCATATATAACAAAAATGTAAAGGGTGTGCATAGCTGACAACTAGATGAACACTTAACGGTTTGTGTAAATCATTCTGTTCAAACGCTATTGAGCTTTAATTTATGGCATTTTGCATTTAAGCTCATTCGGTAGTGGAAAAATTGCATTTTTTAAGTATGATTTACAGTTTATTTTAATAATTGTTAAAAATATAAAAGGTATGCATTATGCTTGATGATACCAAGATGAGCAGTTTACAGTTTTTATGACTGTATGTCAGAAAAGTCTATACCAATTCCGCATGTAACTTTAGGGACCGCCCATAAATTTGCGAATATCGAACGTCCAACGTCAAGCCTTGTTTATCATAAATTCCCGCGTGAACTCCAGAAACAGCACTCTTGGGTTTGGCATAAAGTTACTAATTGACGTCATGACAGAAATGCTACTTTTTCTGTGTATGCTGTTCATACATTTCACCGCAAGGTGTCGATATATTCAAAGACAAAACTGCAAATCCACTGCCAGTCTCCGTTTATTTCCATATTCGACCATGAGAGGGCGACAAACTCTCTCATTGAAGGGCATCATTTTAACATGATTGCCAAATTCTGAAACAATTTCAAGACGAGATTTTCACGAGACAGTTTGTCAATAGTGTTATTTGTATTGGCGCTTCTAATGACTCTTTAAATTAGCAATAGCTGTTGATTTTATGCTATTCCATTCGTAATATTCTTCAAACCCCTTTAACTTGATCGGCTGTCTGTAGCCTAACGACTAAACTGTTTTTGTTCTATAAAAACAAATAGAACAAAAACAAACTGTATCAGATTTGTTTGTTTGTTCGTTTTTGTTTTTTGAAAATAACAAATGCCTTTTAAAAGCAGCCTAAATGTAGGCTTTAGGCTTCTAGAAAAATTTTAAATACACTATTTATTATGAAAAGCAATTTTTAAGAGAAACCTGTAAATGGACCCACCACATTCCTGTTTGTTCTCTTTCTGAATAACTGTAGGCTAAATGTAAAATTAAAAAGACAAACAGGCATAGGCTATTTCAGTTATTCTTGTGCTATGTAAAAGTAAAAATAAACAAAAAGGTAGGCTTCCTGAGCACACACAAACGAAATCGGTCTTTTTTCCATTTCAAAATGCAATGTTTTTTATCAAATGTTGCAGGAAAAAAAATAATATATTATATAGGCTATTAGCCTACGCTTTTTTATTTAGATGAAATATAGTGTACTTGATAGTTTAAAAACATTTCGTCGTTAATTGATTGACCTATGATTGTATTATTTAAAAAACAATAGACTAGTAGGATATGAAGTAGTAACATATAGTATTTAATTATATAGTATTTTTATTCGATTTATAGTTAGGCCTACCGAAGTTGTAATAATTATGTGAACTGTAAAATAAATACAAACAGAGCTGAAAGGAAGCAGAGGCAGAGGAATTTCTCTAAAATGTATTAAAAGCCTATCTATGTAAAGATTAAACAAACTGTGTTATCATGCACCTCATCAAATGTGCATTATGAACATTGGAGTGCTCGGTTTCTCCGTTAAATGAAGGCACACTGTCAATCCGACACTGCTGTTTACACTGTTTTATCTGCGGGGAGAAAGTAAACACTTGAGCTCTGGCGAGGGGGATTATGTCTCCATGGCGTCGAGTTTCAATAGTGCTGCTATACACTCCTCGTGCGAAAATACAGTGGACTCCTGCTTCGAGACTGTCTCTGTTTAGAGGCTTTCACGATCTTTTACAAGAAGAGAAGAGCTAATGTCATCTTCTTCAGCTTGGACTGTCGATACGAAAAATATAACCAGACATAGGCTATTGTTATGACAAATTTGCCTTTTAAAATATTTAGCATTTCGTTTTTTGTAAGATATATATATGGTGAAAAAAAGATTTGTAATAATTTAGTTAAACATTAATAATATAATAAAGTAATTATATAGCATTGCTGATTTATGTTAAAGTTTATATTATATGCAAAATGTCTTTAAATGGGCCATAATGCGCCAATTGATAGAATATGGACAAACAAAAACTTCAATGCACAAAACGTAAGAATAAAATAACATTTATTTCTTTTGCAAAATTTACACAGAGAAATGTACACTTCGCAACGCAGCAAGATTTCATTCAACAAACAATCGTTTTACATCTTTTTTTTAAGATTCCTTTTGATGTTTTTTGAGAAAATGACTTTGACAAATATGGATTTATTATCAAGAAAATGCAATATACATAATTTAGTCGTGTAACACAATATATCACTCACAAAGGGAACACAATTGTCTACTTCAGCCAGTAACCATGTTAAATCCAAAGAACTTCTGTTCTGTTGAATGAACATGGCACGATTTCACAGACACTTAGCAGAAAAAGAGCGAATAATAGACGTTCCACAATAACAGTAATGCTAGAATATTCCCTTTTTTTAAATGATGAAGCAAATTATTATTCTAGGAATTGCACTATTATCACACGGGGCTTAATCCGTTTGGTAAATCATCTAAATGGATTGTAACAAACGTGAAGGATTTCGAAATACACAATTTACATTACGCGAAAATACTATGGTTACCCTGCTAAAGGTCTAAAATAATTCACCTCTGGCTCCTTTTGTGCTGAGGCAGTGTCAGTAATGCCATCCTGCAATAGTAAGATGGGTAAAAACTACTTTAACCTTTACGCGTAACCATTTTCTTTTTGATTAAATCACAACCTTCAAAGAAGCCACGACCACCAAACACGGGTTTTTTTCTGGTGATTCAACTAGACATATTTTATATACAGAAACACAAGGCCCACGAGTCTTTAAGGATGAGGAATTGTTAGGCCTATCAGTCTTTAAAGACAAGAAACACATTTGTCTACATTTGGGAAACACTATCTCACTGTTTCTCTGGAGTGTTGTTGACCAGAGGACCATACAGTCCATTGGTGTAGCTCTGATCTTTATGCAAGAGCGTCCTGTCTCTGATCAAGTCACTGAAGGCATAGTCCATTGGCGGCCTGAAGCCCAGTGTTGGCATCAGACCCGTGGTGGAGTATGGTGCCATGAAGGCCAGGCCCCTGCTGTGAGCCGAGTACGCCAGCCGGAGTGGGTTCAAGCCCAAATGCGTACTGAGAGGATACGTGCTCGGGTCGGAACCAAAGTGTGGTGTGTTGGGTTGCAGAGGAGAGAAGGCAGATCTATTGCTGAGCGTCATGGTCCCAGGTAACATAGGGCGCGGAGTGGCAGACATGGGCGGCTGCGCGCTCTGCAGTATCCGTTCCGCCGTCCAGGACTCCTCTGGGCCCTTGGCTTGACCGCTGTTGTTGAGGATTTGCTCTATGGCCTGCACCACGTCTTTGCCGCATCCCTGCAACACAAGTTCCAGGACGCTGCGCTTGTGGTTAGGGAAAACCCTCGTTAGGATGTCGATGGCGTTCATCTGTCGCGATGCTGCGGAGGAGGGAGAGGGCTCCTGCTCGTCTTTATCCGTATCCGAGCCGGAGTCTGAGCCGAGCGGACTGATGGAGCCTGGCGTCTCATCGCCGTCTTTTAATGGTTTGGCTATCGGGGAACTCACGATGGACTCGCGGTCACCGTTCTCCGAACCCGAGCCGTGACGCATATCTGGAGATGACATTCCTGGAACGGATTCGGTGTCTGTGGATACGGACTTTCCAGGCGCCTGCTGTGGGGTCACCGATGTCTTGGGGAACAACTCGAACTTTTGGATGTTCGATTCACCTGAAATCGATTGATGCATGTCAGTAATTGTCATCAGTCATCAATTGTCTTATTTTTTTAGTGGCCCGTGTCAGAGTGAAACTTGGAATTAGCCTACACATTACGATATTACTATTTACAAACACTAGCTAAATATCCCCTTCTTTTGAAATAATTATTAGAGGTAGACAACATATATTCAACAAGTTGTATTGGATTCAGGTGCATACACCTTTAGAGAATTAATTTGTATTTACAATTCTTTAAATATATATATATATAACTGATACATTTATTTTAAATAATTGATATATTTATATGAGCATAATTTATCCACCTACCAGAATTGGTTTCGTTGTTAACTGTGCCAAAGACCTCATAGTTTTGCCGGGGAGGTATGATGCCGTTGGCAGCAGCCAGGGCCAGACCCTCTGCTGTGCCGTAGAGCAGCTGAAGTTCTCGCGCCTCGTTCTCCTCCTGCGCCTGCTGTCTGCGGAGCGCAACCTGAGCGGCCATGACGCGCTGTCTCTCCGCGATCAGAGTGCATTTGGCACACATGCAGTCCTTCCATCTGCAGTAGCGCTTATGCCCCTTTAGCGCGGACACAACGCCGTGATTCCTGCACCGGGCGCACTTAGGCGTTCGTGGATACTTCTCCGTAGCGCGAAGCAACAGCGGCGGGGCCCTTAAGAGGTTACTGGCCATGGAAACCGGGATGGAGGCGGCAGCGGCCACAGCAACGGCACCAGGATGAACCTGCGACCCTGCCTGGGAGACGGGTGGCATCTCTGGACGAAGATCCATATTCTCAGAATCAACAAACCGCCGATCGATAGGTTAAAAAACGTGCGCAACCGAAGTCTTCGATCGGAGACGTTTCATAAGCATTGAGCAGAATCGATTCACGGCGAATTTCTTCAGCACAGCACTTGAGGAAGAACACAGCCCGAATGCCAGTGTCCAGAGAAGAGATGAGAAAACACTTATGACTGCTTATGAAAGTCCTCTTTCCAGTGAGATCTTCAACTTGTTGCGCGCTGTCCACAAGCAGCCCGATAAACTCTCTTAGAAATTTAACCCGCGTTTAAAACTAATAAAATCAATTTTAAAAACACAAAAATCCATCGAAGGTAATGCAAAACTAACTTTAAAGTCAATGACCAGCTGACAGTCAGAGGGAGCACAGTTTGCTTCTGGAGCCAGTGTGAGACACTAACTTCCTCGAGAGATCTTCAGTGGATACAGATCCCTCTCGATCTATTGTTGCGCCCACGTTTTCATTAGACAAATTTGACA
Source organism: Enteromius fasciolatus (assembly GCA_032361145.1). NCBI lineage: Eukaryota > Metazoa > Chordata > Actinopteri > Cypriniformes > Cyprinidae > Enteromius > Enteromius fasciolatus. The sequence continues at coordinate 5,458,225 of JAUMHR010000055.1, forward strand.
ACAATGTGGCGCCTGTCATTGGCCAAAGGGGGAAGGAGCGATCTGATTGGCTTGTCTCTTTTTCAACTGTGTCCACCTGCGTTCTTTTCTCAAATAACAAGCATCACGCAGAGCTAAAACATAAAACTTTTATCATAAGAAATTATTTACTAAAATACAGGCAAACGATCCTGAAAGACAACTGACTATTGATACTATCATCTTTAAAGGCATTGTCTTACGATTTGGCGTTTAGACAAAAAAGAGCTGTTAAAAAGTTGATTATGGTATTTTTTAGATTTTTTTATTTTATTTCATTTTTTTGCAGACATATTTATTCTATTTATTTATAAGTAATAATTAGCCAAAATAGAATGCTTTTTTAGAATATAACTTTTTTTTTGTCTTTTAAGACAAGATTTTGTTCTAGAGTTTTCTTTTTCCGAAGAGCCAGTTCTTCGTAGAATGACGTCAATATCGATAAAGGCAAAACGGTAAGTTGTTACGCTAGACTTTAAGGGCAGTTCGTTGTCTGCAATTGTTTACTGCATGTTTGTAATTGTTTACTGTAAACATTGTTGCGTCGTTTCAAGATGTCATTCGTTTGTAGCATTATTTTAAGAACTATTTGCCTGCTAGAGTCAAAAAGGTTAATTGTGCTTGCCTTTTCTCATCGATATAAACAAAACATTGAGGTATTTGATTGTAATGTAATTAATTAAAGTGAACTCTTAGTTGATTGATATGGTATTCCTGTGGTCTGACGCCCTAGGGTTAGTTATATCAGTCTAGCCTTTGAAAGACAAACTATCGCTTGTTTCTCTATATATTTCACACCGGTATTATATTGTTTATTGTAAGCGTTGTTCTCGATGCTTAACAAACAGTCTTCTTATCTGCTTGTTTTTTCTCGAACACATTTCATGTGACTATTGTATTATTTTTTGCGCTCTTCATACTTTTAAAAATCTCCGGATTGTTCAAAATACAACCATCAACAGAAAGTGTTATGAATATTAGGCTATTACACTCCAGTAATTATTATTGTATTATTCATATTAGGCTTATTATTAGGTATTATGGCTAAATGACTTTAGAAATAGCCTACAAGCAGTTGTATTTCTATGATTTCACACTTTCGAGAAAATAAAAGCGAGGATTATAATTGTAAAACAAGTTTTAAAATTTCAGTGAGATGTTTAAAATTATTTTTACAATGCTTCAGTGTATATAGCCCACCTTTAGATCACCGTTTGTTTTTTTTTTACATAGGCTATATGCAATATTTGAGATTCAAGATTGGGGTGTTATAGCCTAATACTAAACTGGTAAGCAATTTAGTTTTCTGAGCACGTAAAAATGTCTTTTGAAATGTGTTATTGTACAATACGAAAATACGAGATAAGCTAATGAACTTATTCCATAGCCTATGCTATTGCTTATGTATTAAAGGATTAATTGTACGCGATTATAGCAACTAAAAAATACAGTTCATCAGCTAAAAATGTAATATTTGCTTGCATCTGCTAAACAAATCTGCTAGACAACAACAGGCTAAAATCTGAACATTATTTCTTGTTCGTTAGGATTAATAGGTTTTTGTATTTTTCAAAGAATTTAAAGCAGATCGCATGGCTCTCTATGATACCTGGAGCCCTTCGATAGTGATGTGGGCCTGTACTGTTTCCCTGTCGCTCGGTTTCTTATTGTTTACACACTCAATCACAGTAAGCAAATGCCATCTGTCCCCCCCGCCGCTCTGATCTGCACCTTTAATTACCCAACCAGCACACTAATAGAGACGATATTAAACTAAAGCTTTTTGACATTCAAAGTCATTATCTCTGCAGCGATCTCACGCGACTGAAAATAGACATCCCGAGATCATTACAAAACCGCAAGCAGGCGTTGATTGTTCATAAACCGAGAGACGATGAAAGCACAGCTCTGAACAATTGTGATCTTTTGACAGATATGAGAACTAAGCCGGTTTTATGTAAGCTGTTCTGTCAATGATAGCCATATAGCCACAGCCCTCGGAATGTAACCAACTCAAAGCAAGCGGCTTAGATATTTTTACATGCAACATTTAGATGCAGCCCACTTACTCAAAGCATAACATTTAACAAATGGGTTTAAACAATTTAAAACTCATTATATGTAATGAACTCGGTTTTCCATGCACTGTTCCAAATGTAGTTAAACATTAAAAACTTTTCGATTCTGAGAACCTCCACAAGAGGAAACTTTGGTAAGAAAAGGGTTCCACTCATTTGGGCAACATTTACTAATTCTGTTCAGGCAAAACCTGTATATTTTATGAAGTTTAAATAATGAATCCGTCCCTCTACACACTTTACTTGAAAAAGAAAATCTCTCCATTGAATGGGCGTCTCTGTGAATTCCAATTAAATGCCCCCGGGCAATTAAAACTGACTGTGGGCACTTAGAAAATTCAACATTCTTTCAACAGTTCATCAGACCTATGCATCAAAAACCCATACAAGGCTTTCACTCCCTTTAGAATCTCCACCGCTGACTGAGTTTTACACCTTTTTAAAGCAGCACAAAAGAGATGCTTGACCCGACATATGTAACAGCATGTCTCTGTTCCTCCAGCACCCCGGAGCGCTATTGTAAGGATCTTTCTCTCCGCTGATACCCGGCCGGAGCGCGGCTGGACCCGAACTGCCTCCCTGCGGAACTCCTGCTGGAATGGTTTGAGTGCGCCGAGCGCAGCAGAGGTTAGAGTAGCAGATAAAAAGGGGAACGAGGGTGCCGAGCGCGCGGTTTTTTTAGAAAAACCAGTGTATTTACACGCTTCATCTCGTCTCCAAGTCCTCATTAGGTTGTTAACCTCTTGTTCACATGAAAAGCTGCCGCGCCGCGCAGGACCCTTGAGCGCAGCAATGGCATTCCCCTAAAGGCACAGAACAAAGCGCTTAAAATAACTGCGTTAAATTAAGCTTTTATTAGCTTAGGATGGACGTTCGATGTGGCTTGCTTTAGTTATTTACCAAATATATATAAATAATAATTTAGTGTAGCCTGTTATGCAGTTAATCAGGCTATTAATTAACGCTTAATTGGTCATCGATATACTTTAATTTAGGAAATTAAACAATCCTTACATATACTTTCAAAAAGAAAAAGGCAGAAACTGTTGCACTTTATTTATCCCTAAATATAAATATAAGTGTGCATATTAGTATTTAAATTAATTTTGAAAAGTGACAGATTTTGTATCACAGCTACTTTGTAGCATTCGGTGACTTTTTGTTTTAATAAAACAAAATAGTTCAATAGTTTCATATTACAAAAGAGGTTTCTTCAATATTGATGGAAACGGAAACTTTGAGCTGTTACCATCTACTTCATTTAAAATCGTAATGCAATCTATTCTTGGTCTGATACTTCAAATCCAGCCTGCACTATTCTAGGCTGCTATATATCGCGGTCCTTTTTTGTTCTGTACAACTGGAAGATGGGAAATAACTCCATTAAGACGTCCAGGCTATGGGGAAAACATACAAGTCCACGTTATAAAAACAATTATTAGTACTGTAATTCTACTCTTCCACTTTTACAGCAAGGATGCACAACGCCGATGACAGATGAAATGATGTGAGTGTGTGTTCAGGCAGCAGCCAATTAAAACGCGGCCTCCATCCCTCCACATCTGCCTCCCTTTACAACCGAATCAAACAGAAAAGCAGGAACCCAGTGAAAGAGCGCTCATTGAGATCACAGATGGAGTATAGGTTTTTGCAAGAAATTTGAGAAACACCATTGTCCCAAATCCAAACTCAATGTGGTCCCTCACAATGGTTGGGGCTTTGAGCTGCGCCGACTCAATCGGCCTTGTTTTTTAAACTTGAAGTGTTGAGCACAAAGCCCGGCCTCCTAAATGTCACAACCGCTCCGAGTGGGGCTCTGCAGCGCGATGCTGCCTGAAAAAAGAAAAAGAACACAATTATGAAGCAATAATTACTCTGCTTCTCTTCGCACGCCACTGCGTCTATTCAGACCCCTTTAGCCCCATTTAATGCTTTATCCTCGTCCACGATAATCCGAATACCACAGCTTTATTATTTTTTCTTCTCCCTTGCAGAATTTTCTTATGAGACGGGAGTGCGAAACGGGGATTGTGCTAACCTGGACAATGGCCGTGTCGACTTGCTTTCTGGACGACGTTTTAATATCGAAAGATGAATGCTTAGTGTCACAGCTATATTTTAATAAATTCATACAATAAAATACGTTTCATTTTTGTTCTTTTTCAACTAGTCTACTGCTTACAAGTAGCACAGTTAAGTGTCTTCATTAAAAGTATGTTTTGAAGAGGGGACTAAATGAAAATTATAGGCAAAAGTTTTAAAACAGATGCTGACAGTATGTCAAGGACAACCTTATAATAGCTAGTAATTAAAATAATTAAGTAAAACTATAAATAAATCACATTTTTATATATTGCGCCTCTAAGCTTATTAATATAGAAGATATAAAACACTCATTTTCAATTACTGTAAAAAAAAAAGAGGGTAAAAACATTTAATTTATTGTTTCAATTTTTTACTAGGGCTACGTTTAATTGAATAAATGCATTGCAGGCCTGTGTTTTTGTAAAACGCTAAAATACACGACAGCTCTTTTTTTTACTAGGGCTTCCTTCGTTGTCTTGAAGATTTGTCTCATTGCTTTCCTGAGTAAATATTTTTGAGTCAAATGAGTCAGTTTTGATTTAAATGAGTCAGTTAATATTAGCACGTTGTTCACAAAACTGGACGTTCATGATTTGTTTGTAAATAAAGTATACAGATATTGTGCATTCCAGTGTATTTCTTTTAATTTGGGGAAAAAAACGTTTGACGGCAATAGAGTATAGGTTTACGTTTGTTATTTCTTTGTGATTCAATTATCATTATGATCTAGATGCAATCAAAATATATCCAAAATATGCGATTTCTCAGTTTAAAATTAAATTATGTAAAAAGACATTTCTCAGACAGAGATGTGCTCTCCTGGCACTACTTTTTTCACTGCCAATAAAGAAACTCAACCCTTTTTGGAGAAATTGTTTTTAAAAAGTAGTACTGGCTAAAGTATTTTTGCCATTAAAACATTAATTAAAAGTGTGATTTTTTTTTCTTAGCAAAATTGCAAATTATAATTTCACCAATGCATTAAAGAGGGAAAGACATATCAAGTCAAATTTAAATTAATTATAAAAACATTTAAAAAGTATTTAAACTATTAAAAACAAATAAACAAGCCAAAACAAATCATTAAAAATGCAGGGTAAAGTTTCCCTAATTGAAGAAACATTAATAAATAATCATAATAATTTCCACCTACAGTTACCATCAGGACTCGGTACCTAATGAATTTAAAACTCTATTGAAAACTCCTGGAGATCTCTCAAGATGACTAAAGCATTCCTTTTGGAAGCAGCCAATAAAACAATTTCTGTTCACACCGACCCCTCCCGTCTCACTCACTCCATTCACACACACTGCACAGCACAAACCAGCCCCTTTTTCGGGTGACTCTTTAAGCCTCATAGATTCTGTTTCTCTAGCGCCTCTGAGAAAGTAAACTTTGAGTGACCCTCCAGGTTAGTTTAGTCTGGGATTTCAGCATCGTTGGGCGAGTGGATGCTGTGGGATCAGGAACTGCTTCAAAGAAGAGATCACTTGCGTCAGGAATTCTCTTCTCTCACCAAGGGCCAGCAGCATTCTTGACCCTTAAAGACTAGTCAAACATTATTGAACGCTTCCCTTTTGTCATTGAAGAATCAAGCCACCACCTGATGTTGCCAGAGGAGAATCCGTGTCACAAGAAGCCACAAAATAACTCTATTGTCCCTAAAATAGAGAGTTTGGGACCAAACCATGATGGAATTGGAAAATCGGATTCTTGACTGACAGCAGCTACAATACAGGGTCCCTGAGTGAGATGTCCCAGATCTGACAAGTGGGCAACAGGGTAACTGTATGAAAAAGAAAATTACACTGACAAATAAACTCAAAATTACTAATAAAACTTTTTAAAATGCTGATGTTAAATAGAAATTGTAAAAATATATAGGTATACTTACATGAATGCAGATACTATTTGAACTGAACTGACGATTACATCACTGAATAAATGATGAAATTAACTAAAAATTTTGTGTTTTTTTTTTTTTTCATTATTACAAACTATTTTTTATTAAACAGTATTTTTCCGGTTGAATACTGTAAAGCTGCTTTGTATCATGCTATACAAGGTGCCGTTTTTATAAATATATATATATACACACATACACAAAAAAAATCTATTACTACCTTTTTTCACAAGATGTCTTTTTTTTTAACATAAAATAAATTAAAATATTTATGAAATAGCATGTGAAATAGCACACATTAATGTAATAGCATAACAGTCATAATACAATATCAAAAGAAAACTGTTCAGTGTCTGAGTACTCTTTAAGCATCCAGAATACATTATGGACTAGTTTATACGACGTCTAAGGTAATAAAAAAAAAAAAAAATATATATATATATATATATATAAATATATATATATATTTTTTTTTTAAAAAATAAAAAAATAATA
>JAUMHR010000055.1:5477170-5490890 GCA_032361145.1 Enteromius fasciolatus
GCTTTCATATGATGTATACATCTCAGTTTTGTAAAATTTTACCTTATGACTGGTTTTGTGGTCCAGGGTCACATATATATAAGGGTGTGTGTATATTAGGCCTTTGTATACACATACATATATTGTTTTAATATACGTTTTCTCTATTCCAAACAGACCTGTTACTCATTTTTGGGTCAGAACCCACCAGCTGAGAAGCACTAATTCTACAATCAACACATACGAGAGATCCTCACGTATCCTGAGTTGGATAACTCAGAAAAAAACAACAGAAAACAAAAAGAACCCCTCAGATGATTGGAGGTCTTCTAAGCGCTGGTGTGAGTGGCAATGTGACTGTGCCATGACATTAATGAGTGTTATGAATAGAAAGGGAATCCTGAGGCAGCTTTTCTAATCCTTCCTCACGCTCTCGCTCAGAAGAGTGCAGGTGCATTGGATCTGTCCATCAAAGAGAAGAAAAGAACAAACAAACTGACAAACACAACCCTCGCAGGCCGCAAATGAAACAAAAGGCTTCAGACACTTTTCCATCTCTCTCTTTCTAAACTCCTCTGTTTAATCACTCTCTTATTGCTGGCAATTATCTTGGTTTTGGATGCGGCGAGGAGAGGAGGGGGGTGAAAAAAAGAGAGAGATGAAGTTTAAACATTTGTGCAGAATTACAAATGCAATAGTGCTCATGGCCTAATCCTGTGGGAGGGATAGAGCGAGTCTGTGGCAGAGATGATTTTAATTAGAAGAGGCAGAGAGAGAGAGAAAGAGAGAGAGGATTAAACTCAAGCACTGTAGTCACAGTCACAAACACAGCCTGTTTTTCCTGCTTTTGCTTCCCTTCTTTTGCTGGATACACATTTCACCCTCCACAGAAACACGCAACTCCCTTCTCTTTTGCATTCCAAACAGAGACTGTGAATAAATGCAATACAACGTGTGAAATGGTGTTTGTTGGGTGCGAAGCTGCCCAAGTAGCAGTGTTTAAGACAGATGTTGAGTGTTTATGAGCACGAGAAGGCATTTTGTGCGCGTGTTTAAAATTGTGAGTTTGTTGGGGGCCTTAGCGCTCGTCCCCAAAGGGTTTGGATGACATGCTGTCTGGGCAGGCCTGCGCACATCTCTTGATTAATGGAAAGCCCATTTCTGTTTCCATGCTGTTAATTAGTCAGGTCGTTAAGAGCAGCGCTTGTTATCTACCTGCTGAAGTGACACAAACACACACAGGAAAAAGAAATGCTGACTGTGTCTGAAGTAGCAAGTGCACCTTTCTGCTTCTGAGGACCACAATTAATATTCCACAATTATTAATATATTGGATAGATGTGTATATATATATATATATATATTATAAAAATGAAAAATAAAATACACAAGAGGAAAATAAATACTAATTAACCAGGCATGGCTTTTAATTAATGTGCAGGTGTGTGACTATCTGTGGACTTGTACAGTACACACACACACACACACACAGACTGAGATGAGCAACAAACTTCTGCCACACGCTGGGATTAACTAGCCAATTATACACTCTATTTTTCCTGCTGAGCTGTAACACTCACACACACTCTTTGCACACACACACAAATGCACACACAGTTATTAGTGCACCGCAGATGGACAGGAATTAAAAGATATTCACCATCAGTGGGGCTCTAGACTAATATCAGTCATGTTCCAGCATGGGGAAAGTTGCCCACAGAAAATATATTGAAGAGGAAGGAGGCGGGTGCTCCAGGACTATGTGCACACTTGGGTACTAATAACTGTCACGAGTGGGGTTTTGGTCATGATATCATGATATACATGTGCTACTCTAGTTATTTGGGTCCAAATTTGCAGAAATATTTTCTCAGTTAAAATAACAACTAAAAATATATAAGCAATATTTCCCTTTTTTTTTTTAGAATATCTTAAAAAGGAAAAGTGATTGATAAATAGATAATAATAATAATAATAATAATAATTACATTAGTGATATTACAGACTTTATATAAAATGTACTAAATTTATTATATAATAATAAAAATTATATTATTTATCATTTTAATATTCATTATTTATTTAATTAAAATTTTTAAATATACAAATACAAAAATACACACACTTAAACAGATTTAAGTGCAAAAAAAATTATATATAATTATGAACATGAATTTAAAATGTATCTATTGTGTCTTATGTATAACACTAATATGTCAATTTAAGAAATTATAAGTGTATCTTTTTTCCTTTATTCATATTTATTAATACTCCAATATTAAACTTTTCTTGTAAGTTTAAGGATTATTCTAGGGTCAAAATGCAAACAAATTTACTTGAAAATTTATATGATAAATTTATAGTAAATGTTTGTGTGCATGTGTGAACTCACATTTCTGCGTGGAAAGGTGGTGAGCAATTTGAACTCGTCGGATGGGTAGCCCTTGGAGGCGACGAAGTCAAACAGGACCTGGAGTTTACAGCTGCCCAGGAACCGCCTTTCCAAAAACTCGCCGCTTGGCGTCCGGATGCGCAGCTTGCTGATTGGCTCTCCGCCCTCTTCTTTGGGCTCTGGTGGCAGAGCCTGCTCCAATGAGAGACGGATAGCCTGCGCAAGGGACAGCAAAATAGCAACATTATGGAAAAACAATCGTATCGCATATGTATCTCATGAACTAACCACTTGATAAATCTTCTATTATGAAAGGTTGTAAAGCTCACTGAATATTAAAATGACTATAAAACACACTACTGTATCTTATAAAAATCGCAGCACGCAAGGGTCCTAAATTTAGCACTCAAAAAAAAAAATCTTTCCATTTTGCACGTCATAGAAATATCACACTGTAAAAAAAAAAAAAAAGAAACGAGTCAAAAGCAAGGGACGTGGAGGGAAACAGTGAGAAGTTGCATACACGTTTAAAGCGAACAAGAGCGAAAGCGAGAGGTGAGGGAATTGCGCCATCTCTAGTGACACGGAGCGCGACCTGCCGCTCCTCTGGGATTTTCAACTCCAGCTTGTTGTTCCTGTTGTGACACTGGGCAGCATATGCTGTGACAAAACACGCAGGCTTTATTTACACACCATAATGCAATTATATTTCATCAAAGTGTACAACAGTAGCTCATTAGCAGCAGGTGGCTTGTGTGAGCGCGTGCCGGCCCCGCTCCCTTAGGTAGGGGCCGCGTGTAAAAAGCCCTCTGGGGGGGGCCAGCGGCGTCTCTCCCCCAGCCCTGCTCGGGATGTATGTGTGTACGTACGTGTCTGTGTGTTTCCTGGTCCCTGCGCACAAAGGGCACTAAGGAGCATCCTTTTCACTGCGCTAAACAAACAGAGTGTGTGTGTAGCACCTGACGGTAGAGAATAATGACATCACCACTCCCCCTCGGCCTTTCATGCACTGTCTGGGTCACAAAAGAGTCCAAATCACAGAGACATTTCCCCTCTCTACTTCTCTATACACTTCTGCTGATTGTTTCCCTCCAGTGCGCCTATTGTCGCCACAGACCCACTGAGGTGCTGTGGTTTGGGCGTGTGCGAGGGTGCACGCGTGCTTGGATAGACTCCAGGTGGAGCGCATCTTACTGCCTTGTTTACACACACACAATGTCACAAAAATGGCACATGGGAAGAAACGCAGATACACGCACGCCACATACAGCAAAACTGTAACAGCTGCTGAAAATCGAAAAGAAATGAATGTACGCCATTTGAATCTAATCTTTCCCTTCAAGAGCAAGAGGTTAATTACGATTGTGTGCAAATCCAAACGATGTCATGAAACCTAACCGGTGACCTCTAAGGGGCAGGAATCGAAGATATGTCACCCGTTTCACAGCTTGGAGATTCACGTCCAAAGGCGTGACGTTTCAGCAGGCAAAGGAAAAACGGTTGTTTGGAGTTTAGTGCAGGTGATTTTATCTGTGTAAATGTGTGTGTGTGTGTGTGTGTTTTGGGCCTCTTCTCCCCTTGGGTTCATTACAGACAGCAGGTGAACAACTTTAGACCCTGTTCTCATTAAAACACAAGGCTGCTGCTGAGTTAACAGCTCTCTCTCTCTTACAGACAGACACACACACACACACAGGACTGACACAATTACTTCGCCTCCAGGCCGTCTTTGTGTTTACCTCTCCACAATATGCCTCATATTAACAGCTTTGTCTAAGAAGAGCATTAAATGAAGCTAAAGTGAGCTATTGTAGGGTATCGTATGTTTGAAGGTCTATACTGTAGCCTACACACCACGTCCTGACAAGAATGGTACCATGGCAATAGGAGATTGAACTAATTACATGCTTTTGTTGTGACCTAAAAGTGACAAATTATCTCATATAGCAGTTTCACCTGAGCTGGTTCGGTTAGTATTTACTGCTGAATAAACAGACGATAATCTGGCGACACTGGTGTGGCGGCTTTATGTGAGCAAATATCTTATCAAAAAGAGTGCGTGTGTGTGTTGAACTTGTAAGCACACTAAATGAACAAGTACACTTTGTGCCGCAAACTGTCTTTAGAAAGCCGCACCATCTGTAATACATTTGAATGTTAATACGGTGGTATTGTATTCTGCTGATCAGCTGATAGGGAAGGGGTATATTTGCTTACTCCTACATCTACAGGTGAGATTTAACTTTCCGTGACACTTTTTGATGCCGTCTTTGTGAGAGTGTCAGTGTTTTGACACGCACCTGTCGTTTTGTGCAGCTCGTATACGGGGCGATAGCGCAAACACTGCAGTAGTACGCGGGCGGATTGCAAATATGTATGTGATTTGTGTAACAATGTAAACTCTGTGCTTGATGAGAGTGGTTACGACAGGACATGAAGCTTTATGGCTGTCACTGCCGTTTGTCATCTTATGAGGCGTGAAATCCCATTTAAGTGACATGTTTAGAATATCAAGAAACACATTAAATGTCAATGAGAGTGAAACTGTCAGGTTTAAATTTGGGCTTAAAGGACGAGAGTCATCTCCGTGTAAATTTTTTCATGCTTCAATGGATGAGAAAGAGCGGGTTTAAAGATTTAAGATGTTTTCAAAAGCATTAATGGTTTTTTTTTGAACCAATTAACTGGAACTAACTGGTAAGGCAGAGTAATAGTAACATAATGCAGGAAATCAGTCACATTTGGCAAGCAAACAAAGCTTTGCTGGGCTCTACGTAGAATACAACAAGGAAACTAGTAAATTTCTGTGAATTCCTGTTCTTTTCCATAGAAGGATCATGATTACATGGCCTGTATCGTGCTACTTTTAAGGTGAATTATTTAGGGTCATTCTCAGATTTTCTTCTTTTCATCCATCTTTGAGTTTGTCATATAAACCGTGTTGTTGAAACAGTCACCAAACCTGTGAAACTCAAAGTAAATCTCACCTCTCGTTCCTCCTCCTGCTCTTTCTTGATTCGCTCCTGACGAACTTGCTCTGCCTCTTCTCGCTCTTGCGCTTCTCTCTGAAAAAAATAAAAATAAATCACATTAACTAGCAACGTATTACACTAAAGTACAGAAAATAATAATTTTACACAATCATTCAGCAAATTTATATTTCATTATACTTCTAAATTGAAAGAAAACAAATATGTATATGTGTATATATCTATCTATCTATATATATTTATATATAAAAACATAATTTTAAAAATAAACAAACAAAAAATCTGAGCAAAAAAGGAACTTCAATATCTTGCCAAACCTTTTTACGGTCAGCCTCCAGAGACACACGATAAGCTTCATCCTGCTCTCTTTTGACCATTTCTCTGGCTTCACGTTCGTCCTGAAAGAAAAATTAGGGTGAATAAAACTAAACATCATGAACTAATCATCAAATATTAAAACAACATTTTTTTATTTCTAAAATGAACATAAATATGATTTACTTTAAATGGGGGATCCAAAAGCAAAATAAATTATATTAATAGTAAAAAATGTATTTATAAATTGAAGACATAAATAATAATAATAATAATAATAATATAAAATGGCGTTTTTCCCAGTAGTCTCTTATATTATCACTATATCTCTATTATCTACATCCTATTCCAGCTAGCCAATAGGAGCATGTCTATCCAGAAAACAATCACACTGGATCTTTGACGTATGAGATGGTTCCTCGTCATTGTCAGCAGTAATGGCCACATACTGAATACTATTGTATTGTCGGACACACTAACTGGGGAACGACTGAAAGAGTATCTTATAGAAGTGAATGCATGGAGTTCCTCTACATACAATGGACGGGGCTCTTTTATTATTGTGAGTGTGTGTGTGGATCCTGTTTGTTAAGACCCAGCTGCAGGTCTACCTGCTGAGACTGAAGACTGAATAACTACTGTTGCTTTTGTGCAGTCAGGCTCGTGCGATTGTCTGCGGCCGCTTTTAAGACTAAGGGTCTTTTCTCCTGGCTGGACTTTGTGTGGAAATGTGAAAGAGTTGTGACTATACAGAGCAGAGGAGAAGAAAAGGAAGGATAGAGGAAAGAAAGGAGCGACAGAGCACAGAGGCTGATCAAAGGAGAGATACATCCTCAAACTCTATTCAAACGAGCTGTAAAAGAGTGTGTGAAAATCATGTTGTGGTATAGGAAGAATTTGTGGGCTGATGTGTGTGGGTCTCTATTCGTAAGGTCACTGAAACATCTCAGGATTACGAACAACTGGATCTTTTATCTTTTAGGGCTGGAAATAAGAACAAATGTATGCTGACTTTTCTAAACAACAAAAAAAAACTGCTCGTACAAGGCAAAATCTTTTAAAGGGACTTTCAAAAGCCACTGTTATAATAAAGCGATTAGCCATGAGACGCCATGTTTTACATTGAATTCGCCAAACCTCTTAATAAAGGTTAAAAACGAAAACGAAAGGCCTCTCACAGCTTACTGGGATCCCGGAACTGTGACAACAGCCTTGTTATAAAACAATAATGACATTTATTTTTACTTTTTTCCAACAAGTAGTAGTATAGTTCATTATCCAAAAGGCAAAGCACAAAAAGTTTGTGTGTAGTGACTGGTCATCATGTAGATTTTAACATTTAAAATTTACGGTACAGTTAACAAAACATCTCACAACCAGTGTATTTTGGGAAAACCTAACTACCTATAACTACCTTGACTAGCACCTTGGCTGTCATCCAAGCTTATTGGCCATTAAAATAAATAGTAATAATATTTAACAACTTTATTGATCAAATTGGACCAATCTGATTATCCATTTACTCCCCTTGTATCCTTCGACATGAACACAATGCATTCTTTCAATGCGCTGAAAATAATTAAACAGGGCGAGTAAAGAATGTCAAAGCTTTCTCCCATGTTTTTTTTCTCTGTTGCACTCTACATACAGTGAGTCAGTGCTGTGACCTGTACTAGAGCTAAAGGAGCAAGCGTATAACTATTTTACCCCTCACTGCACAACCCCAGGTCATATCACTTATACACAGAGGAATCTGGTGTGATCTTGGTGGATGAGTGTATGGTGTCTGGGTTTGTCTGTTGATCCAGACAGAGTATGTAAGGGGTGTATATCTGTCCCTTCAGACGGACAGACACACACAGGTCACTATGAGTCACCTGACTGTATGGGGCAGGGATGACACACACACACACAGGGACATTTTAGTTAAGGACTTTAAAGGGCAAACCTAAACTGCCTCAAATGGCAGGCTGTTAGTGGTGGCACAACAACAAATGCTTCCAAACACTCCCACACATTTTTAAGGTGGCTTGCTCATTTGTGTACAAACACAAGGTTAACAAAGGATTTGGATTCAAGAATTACACCCATGATTTGAAACTAGCTGTAATCACCAGCTGTACTTCAACCAACAAATCTGATTTAAAACTAAGTCGATGCTACAATATTTTGACAATTCGAAACCATTCGTAGTGTTTTTGGTTTTTTTTACATTTTAGGTGAATGTAAAACATTCAGTGCAACCAGTAAAGTCAAACTTGAAATGAACTGGTTCTTTTTGTTGAATCAAAAACATTTAATGCAACAAGTGTATTTAAGTTCCTATTTTAAACAATATATGCTGGTTAGGTAGGTTTTAAAGCAGTGATGCTGGTTTAAGCTGGTCAAGTGGTGGAGCTAGTTTTTTAGGACCAGCATATGACAAGCTTAGGACCAGCATATGCTGTTTTTTTCTACCACATAAACTGTTTGGCAGTGAACAGAAGTCTTGTTTCTTCACTTTCCAGCTAAGGGTCAAATGTGTGAACTACATAAAGTCAAAATATCTCCTCTGTGAACCCCGGCTCCCTGTTTGTGCTCGTTCAAATCACATTTTCTTCACAGCCAAGCAGATTACAGCCATTAATTGCCACGAGCAGCAAACCGTCAAGGCGCTTCCAGCAGAAATCCATCAACGTGTCAGAGTTATTCAAGCGTTCTGACTGAGGGAAGCAGAAATTTTACAGCCTAATGGATCTAATTGAACAGATACAAATCAAAAATAACGTTTTTAACGGAACGTATTCGACGAGGCGGGAAAGCCTTTAGTCTTGCAGAAATATTTTCACACTGAGACAATGGCAAGGACTATGACAATTATGACATGCCATAAATATTTTCTGTTGCTTTTCGTGATTGATAATAATTCAAAGCATCCCACGCAGGGGTGCGAACTGAAAAGAGAATGCTGGGATGAGGCATGAAATGTCATGAATTATCAAATCATCGAGTCAGTGTGCCTCAGGGGGACAGTAACCTGTGTTTGCTGTCTGAATATTTCCCACCAAACCACAGACACAAACATTAACACACACAGGTGAAGAAAGACGACTAATTAGCTCAAGTCGAAGAAGTGTGGGCAGATCTATCCTGACATGTAACAAAACATTAATAATTAGGGTTTTTAATTAGGCAGGAAGCTAATGTACTCTTGAAAGCTGCCACAGAGCATAGAAAGGAATAACCTTTCAGATACGTTTTCAATTCATTTGAACAGATGGACACATCTTGTTTCAGCTCTTTGTAAGCGCGTTTGTTTGCAGACCTAGCATTGATTTAAACAATCGCATACCGCATGCAGACATGACACGCCAAAATCGCATCCTGCCAGCATTGTGTCGACTTCACAAGCACAGACCACCGCAAGCTTACATCACACAATTGTGCTTTTTCTTCCATGGCTTGTCTGAAACCCAGACAAACACACAGACGCAGGCGGAGTGTCTTTTCTTACCCTTGTGTAATGGGCCGACTCATATGAGTCAGACAGTGAGTGGTCATCTGCCCCAACATGCCCCTTAAAAATGTGACTTTGAATCTGCCTAATAAAAGCACCTCTCTATGCTAATCAGTGTGTCTGGTGTAGTGAAGTTTTTATTGCCACAATGAAATCCATAAAGCATACGTGCTGTGCGTAAAGTTTGGTCCAAGCATCTTAGGAGACAGAATAATTAAGTTGACTATATTTACTTCAGAAATGAGACCTAAAAGTGCAGCCTATGAAGAGAACTCATCTTTGATCTCACCTCATCTTTAATGTCTTCTTGTTGCTGTGCTGTGAAGATCTCCATGGCTCCCATGAGTCTCATCATAAGCTCATCCACTGTTGTGTTGCCTTCATCACAAACACAGAACAACAACAATCAGACAGTTCTTCATAATTTAAACAAAAATTATGCAAAAATGTTTCAAATGGAAAATAACTTCATACGGTATGAATTGAGGCACGCTGATCTACAATTACATTTTTATTTTATTCCATTCTTTTTGTTAGAAAAACTAAATTACTCTAAATTATTCATATGAATGCATATCGGTGCTAAAAAGAAAGTGATCAGACATTTATTAATTTGTTTAAATAATTAAATTATTCATGTTTTTATCAACAATTGAATTTATTTAAATATGTTTTGAATAATTTGGCCCTCCAGAGACTAAACTGAGCCTAATTAGTTTTAGAATTAATTTATAAATGATAATTATATTAAATAAAAGACATATATATATTACACAATTACTTGATTACTAATGAGAAAACTACATTTGTGAAAGGGTTTTACACATTTGTGGAGTTGCAGGCCACTCAAGGGCTGCTATTATTAAACACAAGATTTTCTGAATTTCTGA
This sequence comes from Enteromius fasciolatus, assembly GCA_032361145.1. NCBI lineage: Eukaryota > Metazoa > Chordata > Actinopteri > Cypriniformes > Cyprinidae > Enteromius > Enteromius fasciolatus. The sequence continues at coordinate 5,487,233 of JAUMHR010000055.1, forward strand.
AAGGTAATCATTCAATACTATTTCAAGTAGTAACATTTATTATATCTATCCATATACAAGTACATACTAAGTACATTCAATTATTCGTAGTTCATTTAGGTATATATTTTACCTTGAATGACATTTAAAACTTCATTTGACGTCCGTTTGCCCATGACAATTAAAAGTAATGGGAATTGGTCAGTCTTGTACGTCCGAATAGTCTGTGCAACAACACTGCCAAAGTGCCTTGTACACATCGTGAGTAGTCTAGAAAGAGAGTGAGAGAAAGGAGAGTGAGAGTCAGTAATTTAAGTGGACAGTGAACAGACAGCCAGTGAAACTCCCCTGAACAATCACTGAGCTTAATAAGAGTACACAGCTCATCATATTAACAGACTTTAAAACCAATTCTGCTCTACGCTCAGAGGATGGTTCTTCTCCAAACACTCCCCCGGTCTGAATTAGTATTCAGCTCCCGCCGCACCGAATTTGATAGGGCAGAGAGGATTTCTTATTCCATTACAAAGACAGAACTTTAAATTAACGTTTCGCTGAAGGAAAAGGGTAGCAGGCAGACTCAGAGAGCTCGCAGTAAATGTCATAATATTAATGAATTGCTATAGAGCGAATGCAAATATAGATTAGCTTCTCTCTTCTTTTAATAACATCGGCTTTAATAACTGCAAAGTAAAATAGAGAGAGATGGAACACACTAAAGTTAGGGGCCAAGACCAGCGTGGGAGGGAAGAAAAGAAAAATTGAAGTTTTTCTTTTTCATGCCAAATTTCACCCTATTATCAGAGAACTACATAAAAAAAAGTTGAGATAAGTGAGAAATTGGGACTCTGTGCTCTGTGTATAATTCAGTATGTAGTATGTATACTGTGTGCAGTAGTTACTCAGAATACACTACATGGAATAATGTATTTCTATATAAACTCTATACTCTACCAGATGTTCCAATTCCAATGAAATGAATAAGGAAGTAGCAATGTCATTCATAATCTCAACCTTAACATTAACTGCTTCCAGTTTAGTAGAGTTAGTCAAATTAAAAGTTGAGACACAACATGGTTGTTTAGTATTTTTATGAAAATTATGTAGCATACTGCAGTTGAATATTTCCTATATTTCACATACTATTAAATATCAAGGGAAGTGAACTGCAAATAAGAATGACAAGAATGAAAGAAGTCAATTAAGTTAGTGTACTAAAAATAGAGTGGTTACATGGTTAACAGGCTTCTGTGTAACTTGTACAGATGACTAGATTCCACAGAGCTGCCAAAAAAAGTTTAAACATCATACAAATAACACTTGTGTTTCCATAGGTCCCATCAGGCATTGCAGTTGGCAGTTCATTGTCACATCAGTGATGCGTAAAGAAATCTTGAAGAATGTTAAGAGTTTTCAAAGGACCTCAGGGGAGTTATTTTTGATTTTCTAGTTAGTAACACCAGGTGTTTCAAGCGTCTCATCAAGGATGGCTTTGTAATTGGAGTGACACGCTCTCGTCTCCTTCTCAACCCTCGTTGTGTGAACCGTAATATTTCCCCATCGCCTGAACCGACAGAGGTGTGGCACAGTATCAGACCATCTGCTGGGGCCAAGGGGCGTGCTCTGCTCTATGACTGCTTCCCTGAGAAAACGGTTTCTCAATCGCAATGATCATGATACACAAACTATGCATTGATTTTCAATGATACAACTTCACAGCAACAACAGAAATCAAAAGAATTTTCCTGGAGTTTATGTATATTGTTATTAAGTATAGTGCTGGAAAATAGCCTTTGGCACATCTCCGACATCTATTTGCTATATGAATATCAGCTATATGAATCATCAGGATTTAACGGACTGAAGAAAAAAAAACAAATAAATCTGCTAGAATGCACTGTCAAATTGCGACCTTGCAGCTTTTTCTTACTTATATCAGTAACAAAGAGCACCTGTTGCACCTGTGGGTGCTAATTACATTCACTCTAATTACATTTGGGCTCTGGATTAATGCACAATTATGCTGAAAGTCTATGTGATCGGTGTCAGCGATTAGTGATTCACAGGCTTCATACAGCGTTAGCTTTGAAAAACACTGCCAGTCACCATCCACAATCACCAGTCAGGCCTGGCTCGGGAGCGTGAGAATGAGGTGTGTATGTGTGTATGAGTATTTCAGCGTATAAGGATGTGGGATTGTGTGTGCATGCCTGTCTCTCTCTGTTCGCATTATGAATAGCCCCAGATGTTGCCCGCCTTTAATCTGTGGTAGAAAGGCTCAGCTGGGGCAAAAAGCAGAAGGGGAGGGAGAGGGGTATAGAGGCAAGGCTGGACTGAAGGAGCCCCTGCAGAAGCAGGTCACTAGTTGGCCTTTCTCTCCCCGTCCGCTCCGGAGGGAGGCCTTTAGGGTGAAGCCTACTGGAAGAAAAAGTAGAGGCCTGCTCAAAAGCAAAGCCTGCTGGGACCAATCAAGAATCCATCTGCTGCCTGACCAGCTTCTCCCTTTTCTCTCTCGGTTCGTTTCCTTTTCTGGCCTAACATTATTTTGAATTATTTCTACCTGAACCAATCTGGGAGCTTCGTACAGTTTACTCAATACCTTAAAAACAAAGAACATTTGAAACAGGGATGAGTGACATATTTAAATGCTTTTTTGGGCTGGGCATACATTTTTATTTCTTTTACGTAGAACAAAAGTTGCATCTGACCAAAGGCAGTGTAAAACTGACATATGGATAGGAAGCCATTGAGTACACCTTTGTACGGGTTTACTAAAACATTTGAAACAGGGCAGAATAGATAGTTTTTGCAACCTTACTGCTATTTTAGGTGCATGTTTCTCTTGCTTCTGAGGGCCAAAAGTTGCATTTGCCCAGCGACAAAATGTAAAATCTCTGTAACTGGTGTCCTGCAATGAAGACATTCTGAGGAGTGTGCTCTGTGATGGCTGTGTGTCTAACTGACCCTTTAGCGGGGCAGATTAGTGCAGATTGCCCTACTGGGGCCTCAGTGAGCAAACACGACATCTTTTGTTAAAGCCCTCTATGAGGAGAGTGTCAGAAGAGGAGAGGGGGGAAGGGAGGAATGCCTCTCATTAAGAGATCATCCATTTTGAGTGTGAAAATGCTTCCGATCCCCACCGTTCTGGATGGTTTGACTGCCATTGTGAGTGCATGCGATGAGAGAGATGAAAGTAAGGAACACGCTAAACAGTGTTACCTGGCTTTATTAGCTTCTTTAGTAACGTCCCAGGCCCATGTGATGAAGTTCTGGCTGAGATATGACACTATGGAGTCTGCGCACATCATCTGAGAGCAGAAGACGTTACTGAGGACACTCTCGTCATTGTGGAGGTAGATGGCCAGCAGTTTTCTCTGAATGACAGAAGCACAACAAATACAAACAGTTAGGTATAGGTATAAAATGAATTGAGATTATGGATATGAAGAAAATTAATCTTGATGCTTATTTGTTTAATAATGTTTTAAAGATCTGGAAGAAAAATGGGCAAAAAGAAAAGCAACTGCTTCACACACTTTGCTTTGCCACAAGAGTCAGCCATATGAAGAAAGCATTCCAGAATAAATGAAAATAAATAAATAAAAATAAAATGCTAATGGCCACACAAGTTATTCATTCTATATCAAACATCTAATATGCAGAGAAAGAAAAATAGTAA
>JAUMHR010000055.1:5490990-5520719 GCA_032361145.1 Enteromius fasciolatus
GATAACAGCTCTGAGTTTTCTCCTGTAATGCTTGAAGAGTTTGGAGAACACCTGATAAGAGAAAAGAGAGCATTCCTGCAGAATCTCTCCAGATCCTTCAGATCTCCAGCTCCATGATGGTGCTTCTTCTCTTTAGTTCACCTCACTCATTTCTGCAGGGTTCAGGTCAGAGGACTGGGAAAGCCAAGGCAAAAGCTTCATTTTGTGATAAGTGACTAATTTGTGTTTATTTTCTATAATAATGTTTGTGTTTGGATTATCTTCCCAGTGGAAGACCCAACCACGGCCTATTATAAGATTTCTAACAGAGTCAGTCAGTTAGATTAGTTATGTGTTGGTATTTGATACAATCCATGATGCCATGTGTCTAATTGGGGTTTTGTTTTCCCTCCTATATTTATTTCTGTGAAACAAGAAACCATGGCTGGATAATTTCAGTTCATGCTCAAAAATAATTATATAAAAATAATATACTTAGATATTTTACTCATAAAAAATTCTAGGGGTGCCAATAATTGAGGTCAACAAGTATTGGAGAAACTTATTTAAAATCACAAGAATTTCTCCCAATTTCAGTTGTTTTACTTCAATGATGGTTGGAATTGTGTGAATTATTTGAATGAAAGATCAAAAGGATAAACAATGCAGATTTATTTTCCTTTGCTCAGATTTACCAAGAGCGCCAATATTAGAGGGCACTGTATATATTGTACTATGGATCTTTATAAACTTTTGAGCAACTATATACAAATTTTATAGATACACAGTAAATAGCTAAATTAATAGTTCACACTTGACAAACATATGTAAAGATAAAAAAAAAAAATCATTTAAATATCTGCACTGAATAAAGAGAGACATTCTCCAATTTATAAATACCCACACATGTTATTCCATTCCCACATCCAATTTTCAGAAAAAAAGCATAAAAACTGAAGCCTCAATGGCCAATTCACTACCTATGAAGCCAGAACCCATCTAATCCCAGCTCACTGATCCACCCTTATTTCATGATTCACCATCAGGCTTTCTGAGAGCTTTAAGGCCACTAATGCTTCACCAGGGTCTACGAGTAGAAAAAGACAGCGAGTGCCCTCGCCGCAAACCCTGAGCAAAACAAACATCCAAACCAAATCAAACTGATGCAGGCTAAATCAAACTTTCTCTGAAAAACAAAAACCGAACAAATCGCTTTATTTGTTTTGCATCAAATGCCAGTGCCCTCCCTTCCATCGTCGCAGGTTAGCACATGAAGGCACAGCTGATGTCGACGCACGTCCAAATCCACAGATATTTACGTCGTCACTCGCTCGCATAACCCAGCAACTAATTTTTAAAAAACGAAAAAATAAATATATAAAAAAACGGACACCGCCACAAACATGAAAGGTTTCGCCAGACAAGGCAGGGGAATAAAACCCACTGAATTACAGAACAACTATGAATGTTTCCTACAGCACTGACCCCCGACAGTTCGTCGAATACAGCGGGAAGGATTTCTCAACAGTCCGACGGCAGAAGAACAGAAAGCAATAGCGGGCAGAGAAGTGAAGGAGGGCGTCCACGGAGGAGAGAAAGTTGGGCTTTACAGAGATGTGTATGGAGGGAGCGCTGCTGTGTTTGCACAGTGATTAAAGCTCTCGAATGAGCCGCACGGCCCCTGGCGGGAGAGAGCTCAGACCTCTTTCACTAGCCCAATTCAAGGCCCTGAAAAGATTAAACACTCACGCTGGGTAGACAAGCAAATGGGACCTTGAGAGAGGGCGAGATTTTACTCGTCAAAAATTAGAGGAGGGGGGGGGTGAAAACGAGACATGAACTTTTCCACTCCTCTCTTGTAGTCTGTCCTAAAACTGACATGGCTGTTTCAGCACTGACTGAACGCATTCGCTGTGAGCCGCGAAAACATTTTGACCTTTTGAGGCCTCTAAGGTTTCACTGAAGAGGTGGGGAGAAGCTACTTTCGCTAATAACAGTCTTTGGTCAGCACCCTCGTTTCACGCCCCTCCATTACCCACAGTCACTCCTCTCTACTTTCATCCTATTGTTTTCCTCTCTTTTCTTTCCCTCGTTTTTGTGGGGCCTTTCTTAGCCTGCAGAAATCAGTGCTCAGTCCAAAATTACTGGGTCTGTTCTGGGGAAGAAACTGACCCAAAAGCTCTTTGTGTCACCTTGAGCTGTCCCCCACCTGCTCGGGATGAGAATCCTGAAATGGTGAGGAGGAAAGGGTAGAGCTGCGAGAGGACAGAGGAAGAAGGAGAGAGAAAGCTGATCTGTCCTGTGAGTGGGATAGTACTAGGTTTCACACAGTTTGAAAGTAAGGAATTCCCAGGCTAACTTTGAACATGTAAGTCAGTGTCGCAGCAGCACAAATGCAAAGCATGTTTATCTGCTAAATACCAGCCTAGTCACACTAAGCATGGCATGAAAAACATGAATGAAACAATGCACTACTGTTTAATCCTTGACACAAATCGGTCATTATTAATTCAGATATCAGTCATTAAAAAAATACAATTCAGAAATTTGGAGAACAATGGAAATTGAATTCAGGAAGTTTTTCAAACTTGATGTGAAAAGGCCTTGGGATTGAATTTACCTAACCACCTTGAATGAAGCCACCTTTTCAATTAGTAAAAGTGTCTTACAAATGGTTAGAAATTTAGTATTACACAGTGCACTAACCACGCAGGGTTTCCAGAATTGATACGACTGAAATCTGAAGTGAAATGTTATTAAGCACAAATAACAGCTAAACAAGAAAATTCAAAAAAATATTTTCTAAATTAAACTTACTGAACTTTTTGTGAATGATTCATCCAAGCACGTTTAAATTTTTCTTTTTTTTTTTTTTGCAACTTAAATTAAAATGTTATAACTTGATCTTTGCCAGTCATTAAAGACGGGCGTACACGGTGAGATTTTTGAGGTTGTACGAGCTTGCATGCTATTTTTTTGGTTATCAGAGGAAATAGTCTCTTCTCGTATGGTCGGGGCTCGCATGGTGGGGAGAAATTATGAGACGAGCAGAGTGCACGATCATTTTTAAAGATTTCAAAAAACTTTGGGAACTGTCGGTTTGAAAGCGTGACGTGCGAGCGAATTTGTTGAGCAAACTGGAAATGACCAATCAAAAGCTAAAAAAAGAAAACCACAGAAGAAAGATGAACATGGCAGCGCCACGGAGAATTTGGACTGTTGAGAAAGAGGACAAACCCGCTGAACTCTGGCAAGAACAGCGAGAGCTAAAATCGTGCCGTGTACCACTGCGTCCGTAAACAAAGTCACTCGTGACGTGTGCGTGGCCATACGGTCTTCTGACTGTCCGAATTCGCACCGTGTAGATCTGCCTCCATTCAGTCAACAACTTTTCAATAATCTACTTCACTTGGATGTACATTACAATGCAGCATGCTTCTACTTGTAATACATTGTGTCTTTATTAATGCGCTATCAATAAAGATTTTAGATTAATGAGATTTCACTGTGGGCGGATCTACCGGTGTATAGGTCTTTGCACACTGAATTCTAAATTCATGTCCGAAATTATCGCATTAAAAAAAAAAAAAAAAGAAAAATGATCTCACGTTAGGGCTGGCCGATATATAGCATGGGATTATTATGTGGAACTAGTCAGTAAAGGCGGTTCCTTGGTTAGCGATAAATCTCCATCACCTGTTTTCAAAAGGAGCAGCAGTTAATACACAAAGCTGCAGATCACTGAAAAGCTACACAATATCGCATATGAACCGCCTACGTAACTGAACGCGATATTTTGCATCCCTGGCAAGTATTTTGATAGAAAAAGATAACGAATATGAAATAAGAGGGGAAAAAAACTAAGAGTGTGCAAGGAGCTTAACACTGCAGAAACAAATAAAGCCAGTGGAAATGCTAATGATATTAACATCAAATTATTATGATGTTATGATGGGTGAATCCAAAAGTAAGATTGATTATCCTTTGGTGAACTGCTGGTTGGCCAAACTCATACTTAAGGAACTATCTCAACATAGAGGCTAATGTTATGCAATTGGCCCCAGCAGGACTCTTGGAATCTGGTCCCACTTCTACTGACGGCTCCACCTGCTTGACCGTGAGAGTAACGCTAGTTACAGACGGTCACCTTGTAAAAGTATTATGAAAGGATGTTTTTAATTACAGGCGATGTGTATGTTCTGGAGGGGAGAGAGACTGTGAAAGTGATCATCCTCTTTTGCCTGTAAGAAAGCAAACAATGGGAAATGAGGAGTTCATATTACTGCTCTCTCTTGACCTGTAGTGGACTGCTTTAACAGATGGCACTTACAATACTATAAGAGGTTCTCCCACAAAAACGGAACAATAATCCAGTAATAATAATAATCTTGTTGCATAATTAGAGTTTAGCTTTAAGAGTTGCCTTGTATTTATGTAATACAACTCTAAAAGAGCCAGTCCTCCCAAAAATAATTTTTTTTTTCAGTATTTACCCACATGTGACTCCAAAACCCAAATGATTGACTTTCTACCAAAGTACAAAAAAGGAAAATATTTAAAGAAATGTTTTGGCAACACTTTAGAATAGTAACTCTATTAAGTATGACTTTTCCTATGCATACATTTTCAATTTGCTGCTTATTAAGACTTAGTAATGTAGTTGTTAAGTTTGGGTAAAAAAAAGTCATGCAGAATAAGGCATCTGCTTAATTAGCAGTGTTGAGGGTAACGCATTACAAGTAACTTAATAATATTACTTTTTCCAAGTAACTAGTAAAGTAACGCATTACTTTTTCATTTTAGAGTAATATAACAGAGTTATGTTTTCAAAAAAGTAACGGCAGTTACTTTGTTTTCTTATTTATTGACTGACAAGTCTCAACTGACAAGACTCCATGTTGGGAGAAATCAGAAATAGAGAGCATTGTGTGCGGTGTGTGAATACAGTGTAGCTCTAGACTAAATGTGAATGTGCATTAATTCATCTCACTCTCAAAAACAGATTCAGTATTCATCAAAAGGAATTAAAATAAACTCAGAATATGGCGCAAACCTGCAATAATTAAATTACATGAATGTATCTAATGCCATTTTATTAACCAATATCTTTGTTGCTGACCTTTAATAATCCAGTTCAACCATACTTACAAGCAAAAATTTCTTCAAAAACAAACTATTGTGCTTTATTGTTTTTTTTATTGCTGAAGAGTATTGAACTTCTCCTGTATTCTACTGTACAGGTGCAAATGTACTTTTTCTTCAGCCTGAGGTTTATTCGTGAAACATTTTGGTGTGCTTTTATACTTGCTATAAATAGAACTTCTTGTATTAAAACCAAACTCTCAAGCTCTGCCCATATTTAAAAAGTAACACAAAAGTAACGTAATGCATTACTTTCCATAAAAAGTAACGTAATTAGTTACTCTTTTAGGGAGTAGCGCAATATTGTAATGCATTAATTTTAAAAGTAACTTCCCCAACACTGTTAATTAGCACTAATAAATAGTTAATATTCTAGTAATATGTATGCTAAAAAGCAACTAATGGATGTAACCACAAAATAAAGTGTTTCCAATGTTGTTGTTTTTTATTGTATTAAACAAAAGTATTATAAAAGTGTTTCACATGACTCACGCACTATATTCCAACTCTTCTGATAGCTATGAACCAAACAGAATAATATTCAAGTCATTATTATTTATTAAATTATAACAGCGATTATAATCTTCCTTTCCACTGTGCTGTACATTAGGATAATTTGCTTCACAAGAACGATTTGCTCATAAATCAGACATTGTTACTTCTCTTGTGGATATGCATGACTGACATCATGCCAGTTAATTTCCATCAGTTCTCCTGTTAGAACAGCACTGTCAATAACAAGTCTTTCGGGTGTCAGAAAACTCATCTCTTTGTATCTTTTTTCTCGCGAGCCGAAAAAAAAAAGGCTCTGCTATGAAGTTAATGCATGAAGGGCGCGAAGGAGCTATGAATTTTGATGGTCGTCTTTGTCCAGACAGCAGAGGAGGGTTAGTGTGATTAGCTGGATGTTAAGGGGATTTGTGATCAGGCCTGTGTGCTGATGGGTGGCCTGACTCAAGAGCCTTCCGCTGATCCGCCGGATGAACTACAGGGCCTCCAGCATTTTCATTAAGGATGGATTGGGAGCATCTCCCACTCAAGAAACACTTCATCACATGTAGTGTTTTACTTAGTGATTAGCCTCTCAGGCCTATGAGAGAGGGGCACAAGTGCCCTCAGAAAAATCCATCCCACACATGCACACGTGCACATGAAACGTTCTCAGCCACGGCTAAACAACCTACACTTAACGAGAAGACCGGCTGACTGAAAGACGGTGAGCACAGTGGCTCATGCGATGACCTGAGTAGTCTGAAATGAGTTTCTTGAATGCTTCCCTTCAAGAATCCTATTTTACTGGTCTTTGGTTTTGCAGTTCTATATAGTGATGTTAGTTAGCAGGAAATTTATCAGTGTTTCCAATTAACTGCCTAGATATTGGCAGCCTGCTACAAGGTAATCTGTCCCGTCGCATATATTGAATATGAAAATATTTTGTACACTTTTGATATTATAATAACTTGTTGCACTATTGCTTTGGCAATGCATCTGTCAACAGACCAAAATAAATCATGCTGTGAGTTTAACATGCATTTGGGAATGCAACAGGCTCCAGTTATGCATAACATATTTGTGTTCATTTGTGGTCGCTTTTTGCAAGATTTGTTAAAAGATGTGTTGTAAGCCTGTCACTGAAACTGCAATTTTCCACCAAAATAAAAGCCCACAAGTGAAGATATTATGTCAAAATAAAAAAAGATATACTTAATATGAAATTCTAATTAAGTGTATTTTTCTTTAACATTTTTTTTGTTTTGTTACAACACAGTAATATAATACTGTCTTATGGGTAATAATAATAAATAAAATATGATTACATTAAATATGATCTAAATTCTGTTTGGCTTCCACTTTTATGTCAATGCAAATCAGTTCAAGGTGTTTTATTCCATTTAATTTGGACAATAAAAATGAGTTGGAGTTCTTAATTTTAACATTTTTTAAAGTGCACCAGATTGAGGCATTGAACAAACCTTTCCATCTGGGGGTGGCTTCCCCTAGACCCCATTAGACAGACCAAGGTCCCCATATTCTCACATTCCTATGGAAAACATGCTACCTCATAATTTACTAATAGCACAATTTAGTGTTTATCGTAAAAACACACTAAAAATATTTTCACAAGTCATTTGGGACTTTGCTGTACTGGAATAACATTCCAGCTGACGTCGATCCATTTTTAGAAATTTCATCTTTCATCATTTTTACTCAAAAGTACTCCTTAATGACGCATACCTTAAATATGTCCTGTTAATTCCTTCCTAAAGATAAATCCTCTGGCTGAAGCCCAAAAGGAGAACAACAGCGAATGGCATACTAGAGAAGCGCACATGGATAAAAGAGCGAAAAAGTATGACCCGTGAAGAAAAACACTGACTTTCTGCAAGAGAGGAACACAGAAGGTCATCTCTTCTTCTTACATTAGTTTGTTTTTACTGACACACTGAACTGACTCCTCTGGGGAGAGCGGCGGCCATATTGTGCCTGTGCTGAGGAGAGGAGGAGATCAGCTGGGCTGCAGGCAGGAAGCCATTCCAGCCCGCTCCTCATGCTCAAAAACCCCCTGAACATCTTGCTGCATCCTCCCAGTCTAATAAGACCGTAATCCACACAAGCTGTCAGTTGATACAAGCCTCCTTATGAGGACACAGCGGGAAAACCAGCGCAAAGCTGTTCTAAATAAAGCTTCAGCTGTTCAAATGGGAAACGGAAATTTGATGGAGATTTATCATGATGGGGGGCCAGTTCTGCCAATCAAACATTTAGCGCTGTTTATATACCTGTGCATATGACTTTCAGAAGAAATGTTAGAGACGTGACCTGATAGTGCATATGCTTTTATGTGGGCAACATAGGTTTCTGGAATCTGGCTCGGGTCATTCCCTGATCCCACCACCCACTGTTTTCCCAATCATTTCCAGTACCACTTCTGACTGATGATTAGATGAAATTAAATGAAAGTAAATTCATTTAAATAAAACTAAAAATTAAATACATTTTATTTCACTAAATGTAAAAAATACAATATTTAAATAATATTAAATAAATTAAATTAATTTTAAAAATACATTTAAATAACATCATAATAAAAATGATTAGTAAATTATGGAGTTTATACTCACATCTCTGGCTTTGCCGTAAAAGGCCTCTTGAGATGCTGCTTCCAATGAGCCAATGTAGAAGACAGGATGGCAATCGCCATATCTACAAAACATACATGCACACACTAAGCAAATATCACACACAAATAAGCAAATACCAAACATCAGAGTAGCTATTTTCAAACATTAAAAACATCTCATTCAAAACCAGCAGCGCTGAAAACATGTGTACAAGACGCCGCATGCTGAGCTACGAAGAAATGCAGTTTATGTTTGGTTTTCTTTAGTGAAATTGGATTACAAACGTTACTTTGTCCAGGGATCTCACCTTCTAGAAAATTCAGCAGTAAAGTGCAGTAAGGCATCACCCTCATTTTCACTGTTCTCTGGCACTGAGGAAAGATGAAGGAATATATCAATGCAGATATCCAGTGAACACTATTTCCTTACAGTCAACACCAGATAAAATGACACAGTATAACTTACTCATTGGAGACTTTCGACAACTTGAGCTTCCCATGCCAAAGATTTCAGATTCATCTACACCAAACTCAGGTGCATCTTCGAAATCATCTCCCTCACTGTCACTGACCATGTGAACATCTGTGCACTGTAACACAGAAAAGGAGATAACTTCTTAAAAAAACATAAGTGACAAAACTAGAGATGCACATTGTTGATCGTACCAATAGGGACCTAGGTGAACATTTTTAAAACAAATAAGTATATGGATAAATAAACTAATCTCTCTGAATTGACACTCAACTGTCATTCTCGAGAGGAGTAAACAAAGTAAGAATTTCAATGTTCAGTGAATTTCAATGTACTCGGAGCGGTTTTCTACTTTATATCAAAACCTAATCTTAACTTCACTGAAAGGTATGTGTGTTCAGAATCGGGGGGAAGCAAAAAACAACAACAAACAAACAAAGGGCTTACAATCCTGGCAATAACAACAGAAATAGCTATTAAGAGTCAGCCAAAATGCCTATATTAGTGACCACCAATTATACTAAAAAAGTATAATAGTTCATATAACAGCTCCCATTTTAATTCTACATTGGGGACCAACCCTAATATGAACGGTGCAGAGAATGTAATAGTTGCCAATCTGTTGAAAGGTTGCCATCAGATTTGAAACACAGGGGCAAGTCTGGCTGCAGTGTTACGCCTGGCAACTCAACAGCGATCCCTGTGCCCACTACACATTATTTCATCAATTCAGACCAGGACTGCATTTCTTTTCCAACAACGAGTTTCTAATTAAAGATAAAAATGGCAATCATTTATCCATTTTGGCTGAGCGGAGCAGTCTAATTAAAAATCCCACAAAACATTAGAATTGCCAAAACTGGCACTAGACGCTGGCTTTCCATATGTTGAAAAATTAAAACACAAAAACAGCAGAAATGAAATATATAAATGTAAAAATTATGAGAAAAATAAAACTTCTTTATGGTTCTCCTCTACAGGTAGATTTGACACTTTTTGTGCATTGTAGAATAGAATGCCTTTTAGTGTAACTGTACACTAGTGGTGTTCATGAAAAAAACCGAACCGTTCGGTACGCTTGTCTCGGTTTGGTGCATGTATGGTTCATGACATGCTCAATGTAGCCTCGTGCCCCGTATGTGACATCAGTGTGTTTCCCTTTTCACGTGAAAGAATTGAGGTGTCTACGGTGTGTAGTGAGTGCTGCAGGTCAAGTGGGAGAGAAAAGGAAGGCTGCCCGGAGTTGGAGGATGCACCAGCGTCGTATAAATCTGGTGTGTGGGAACATTTCATGTTACCTATTAGAGGATGGATACAGTTCGGACAGATTTTTAGAAAGGATGCTCGGGTTCGGGTCGGGCTCGGTCACATCAGCACAAATGTGCACCTGTGTTATAACGGCGCTTTCTGCCCCCTCGTGCGCTAATGCTCATATCTGTTGACATTTCCGAACGCCTTCCTTCAGTTGTTTAATAAAAGCGGGCTTTCCATACAAAAGTGCATGTGTCATTAGTATGAAAAAAAAAATTCTGTTACAGCTCTGTCGGACGCGGGCTGGGCTCGGACAAAAAAAAAAATGCGTCCCAATCCGCGCTCTATTACCTATGATGACAGCGGAAATAAAACAATAGATAGATAGAATAGATTTTTAATACAAATAACAATAAATAAAGTAAAATAAGTAAAATACAGTAAAATAAACATAGGTAATGATAAATAGTAGTGCAGATAGGGGATGAGAGAAGAGTAGGATGCGTTGGGGTAAACACGTCTGTGGTTGAACGAGATATTTACAGGTGGATTGTGTATATATATATATATATATATATATAAAAAAAAGTTATTGCACGTTGATTAATATATTCAAGATGGATATTCACATTCGGCCTTGGTGGTGTTGATATGTGTTCTGTGCTTTACCTCGTCTGTCTGGTCCACCGCGAGCGCAGGAGAAGATCTTCTGCACACAGTCAGGTGGTGGCAGGGGTAACTGATTCCACTGGAGGCCAGAGTCATCTGTGCGATCAAAGATGTATTTATTAGACATTTTAGCATTGTTTCCCAACCTTTTTCTTGCATGTAAAATGAAACACTTTTTGTTGACAGAAAAGACTATAAAGTCATCATAGCTAACATTTACGCAGTTATCACTTTGGATTTGGAACATCATGAGGAGCCAGTGATGATAGAATTACTGAGTGAACCTTTAAGATTTCTCTCTAAAGTTTGCAGAGACCACCAGTATTCATCTTCGCAGGGTTTCAGGGATACTGTCTGTTTGGCACTCCAAAGAGCATCACATGCATCATCCGGTGAGCTGCTGGTGAAGGCCTGAGTACCTCATTAACTCTCAGGCTAGAGTGGAAATGTCAGCAGCACTCCACACTACAGGGACTCATTACAGACCAGCCCCATACACACTCATAACTCCCTGGAGTTACAGCACAAAGGTCTATTCTCTCCACTCTTACCTGACATTACCAATTACACTCTGTAATCACAGTCTGTTTTTACATATTAATTTTCAATACTTAAATGACCACAACCATCTATACGTCACACCGACAGTAATGATAAACATTTTTCAGCTCTTAGCCTGTCTTAAACCTGTCTGAAGTAGCAAGACAGACACATCAGAAGAAGCTAAAATATAAGGAAACAAAAAGAATACGTAATGTGTTTTTTTACTTTGTGTATTAGAAAGACTCAAACTATATTTATCACCTACTTAAATTATTGGTTCGTTTTAGATCTACTAATAAATTGCATCATTAAATGGAACTCAAAACAAATTGTCCCCCAAAAACACCATTTATATAACAGGACATAACTGTTTTTGCAGGTAAATTACTTAACGTGCTGTTTACATTAATCACTCAATTCTAAAGAAACAGTAGACAATGTGAAATACATGCAATTTAAGTTAAAGCTCAAACCAAAGCCAAAAATCAATGTGACCATTTAGATGCCAAAACAAATGAGCATAAATAAATAAAAGTATAAAATCAATGAAGACAACAACAATATTATATTATTATTATTGAAATTGTTCAGCAAATTAAACAAAACATTTATCAGCTGCTAAATAAGGTATCTCTGATCTGTAACTTGTAACACATTTCTTGAGCATCTTGATCAGGTTATATATTTCAATAATTGAAACTTTGACTAAACTTTACTGATTAAAAGTTAAAACAATTCCAATTACCTAGCCATTAGGACATATGCAGATGTTGGTATGAAAATGAAGTTTAACAAATACCGATGTCACATCTTGGTATTGACTAACAGCCATACCATATTAAGTGTAAAGAAGCTTTGGTTTAAGCACCATAATATCCCATAATGCAACTCAGAGAGGATTTCAGAGTGTCAAGTACTTCAACAGGGCGCTAACTCCCCCAAAACACACAAACACAAAACTTGCTTTGTGATGGCCCACACAGAGAGAAGAATCAGTGTTTCTCTTCTACAAGGACTAATTAAAGACAGACTGCCTTTACAGAGAAACAATGTACAGTACTGTTGGGAGACACAAACAAAAGCACTGTCCAAACATCTAACCTATCTTTTCACAGGAAGATCAGAGTGTTGCAGGCCAGAGAATACACAGAACACACTAGGGAAGAAATCATACAGAAAACTGAGCCACTACTGATAGTGCATGCACAGTGATAATTAAGTTAACTCTTTATCTGACGTATTGTAATATTAAGACTCCTATATGTACTGTAAATTAACTTTGTTATGCAAACCTCCACACACCAGTGTGTTCTCATAAATAGTCAGGAATGTAAACATAACATTACATCTACATAGTAAATAAATGTTATATAACCAGGTAAATCCTGTTTCCATGATTTAACACATGAAGCTGAATAGAATTAGGGCACTTAAAGTCACAGGTAAGTGGTGAAACTTCTATGTTCTGATCCCATTGCCTAACGGTGTGAGTGTGTCTGGGTGCTTAAGTGTGTGCGTGTTCATAGCCGTAGGCTACAGGGGAGAGGTCACCCCCTCATCTTTCCACACCTCCCTCTCCACCTCCAAACAAAGAACAAAATCCTCCTCTTTTGGACCCCTTTCATCAACACTTGCATTAAAGCCCCTAGCACTGAGTACCATGCAAAATAGGAATTCCATTTCTTTTTCTCTGTTCTCATCTTAGAGGACTTTTCAATCTATTATCAACTAAACATATTTCTCTGGCTAACTTTTACTTCTCCTCTCGGTTGTTTTCAGCTATTTGTTGTCATTCTCCATCTCTCAGGCTGTGAAGGAGATAATTACTGCTGACAGCTGCTCTAGTCGTCCGAAAGCCCCAAGCTGCACCTTGTGTCTGCCTTCTTTGATAGATGAGGACAAGAGAGCTACAGAGCGCGAAAAAAGCGAGAGAGTGTGGAGTCCAGAAAAGAAAAGGAAAAATAAGAAGCCCCACCCTAAACACCTGTTGGACCCTTTCAGGTTGGGGTTTGAAGAGGTGTCAGTCTTGATTAAGATCTAGGGTCAAATACAGTGTTTAAAATGCCCAGTGAACCCTTCAGAACTAAGCCCTTCGAGAAAAAAAAAGCGTGAATAGGCTAGGAGATGTTTTGTTTTCACCTGTTTAAGGTGTAATCTGTAACTGCTACGATTTGCCGGATGCCGAAAGGCAGACAACAGCAAATGCTTTGTAAAATAATAAAATATTATAATTCTGCAGTGCAAATTTCAGTGTCAAAATAGTGATATTTTAACAAAATATTATTAGTAATACTTCTTAAAAAAAAAAAAATAATAATAATTGTTTTTTTTAATCACCAAAGCTTGACTAATTTATATGCACTATGAAAATATATTGACATTTAATAATTAATAAATCATAATTCTTTAATGCAAATTTCAGTGTCAAAATAGTGATATTTTAACACAATATATATTAAAAAAAAAAAACACCAAAGCTTGTAATGATTAATTTACATGCATTAGAAAAATATATTAATATTTATTTATTATTTTGCATTTACTATAAATGTGTGGGCATATACGTACATATGCACACTTTTTCATTTAGAACTTTAAAGTAATAAATACAAAAATAATTAATTGAAAACATTTTTAAAAAAGAATGATGTTTAAATTAATGTTTCCTAAATTAAAATACTTTACTAAACCAAAGATTATTGAAAAACCCCTACATTTCAAAATCAAACACTACAGATCACCTGCATATGATAGATCACCACTACCCACTGCTAAATACGACACCGGCATAGTCAGCAGGGTGTTGATCTAAACACGTAAAGCATGTTTTATGTCAGTCGGCCCCAGTAAGGGACAGGGAGTGAAGATCGACAGCAAGCTGATGATTCTGAAGACGGAAGATTGGCAATATAAGAGTGTATATACCTCTCTTTCGAAAACTTCATCTGCAGACAGCAATCTCACAAGGGGCTCTGTACGGGCTTAGAGCTGAGCCTCGTCGCTACGGCAACCAGCGGGCCCAATAAGCCGCCTCCGCAGGTCTGTGACGCTGAAAGCCCATAACAGCCGTGGGCCACGGAGACCCTCAGAGAGCAGCAGCAGTAATACATTAGCAAACACCAAGAAACACTGGATAAATGTCAGCAATTAAGGGGGAAAAGACTCTAATAAGGACGTTCCAGAAGTTGTCAATCATTCCCATAGGTGCTCCACGAGGCTGGCAGTGAAATATGAAAAGAGCTCGAAAGAGTTTTGGCTCAGGATGTGTGTGTGTGAAAGCGAATGCAGAGGTGGGAAATGGACCAATTAGGAGCCTAAATTAAGAGAACAGATAAAATAAACAAGTACATGAGCTACAATTTGATGCTGGGACATTTTTAATAATAGCGACAAGGGAACAGTGCACAGTCAATCAATCTTGAGCAAAATTATTTTTTTTCCAGATTATTTTAAATTCCTATAAGCCATGAAATAAATCACTCATAAAACAAAATGATGAACCGCCATTATTTGCATAAATCGACAGAAATCTCCGGAACACCACAGTAGCTTCAACCAAAAATACAATGCAGTCTAAGTTTGGGCAGAAATGATATCGAAGTTTGGGCGGTTAATGCCAAACACAGCCTGTAAACAGGAGTCCTCAAGTGGCCTGCCATATGAAGAAGCCTGTGTCAGCCCCTCAAACACACCACACGCATCCCGACTACACCCACTCAAACAAACAAGGGCTAAAACATGACTATGGTAAACAGCCTCCCTTGAATTTACAGACACTGCATAGGGACGTCAAGACAACCGCTAAGATCCACCCACAGATTCAAAAGGCATAAGAAGGTACACTGATTTTTACATTGTAATCCCTTTCTCCCCGGAGACAAATTTACAATGCTAATCACAAATCCAGTTAAAACAACCGCACTGTTTAAATGTTAACTGGTTAAACAGTTTCACTGAATGGATCAAAAGCGTTTTCTTCATTACAAAACATGAATACAGAAGATGCAATGAGAGCCAAGTATACATTCGGACATCCCTCAAAAACTGATTAATATATTATTGATTAATATACGAGATAAATCCATTTCAACAGTACATGAAAAAAAAAAACCTGTCGGTAGCTCCTTCAAAACCAATATGCTTAAAAGCTCAGCTGGTGAAATGTAAACTGACTACTGATCAGTTTTCCATTTTTCACCATTATGAGGTGGAACGGAGCACAGAGAGACTCGCTGTATATGAGCCAGCCAAGGGTAATGAAAGCACAGCGGAGTAGGCATTGACTCAGACTGCTGGTAAATGTATTTCTAAGCCTGGGCTGTCATGTTTATTGGTACAAATCCCGGGAGATGAAGGAAGGTTAATGAGATACGCGCAAAAAATGGCCTGCCTGCCATGCAAGAGCTTTGCGTCTAATGCACGGCTAGGCACTTCAATAAGGGCCAGGGGCCATTATTAAGACTGGTGCTTTAATAATATGTCCCTCCCTATAAGCTAAGACTAGTTGAGGTAAAAAGCTGGTCTGTGGCCAAGTGCATGATGACCACAAGTAACCAATCACTGCTTGCGCATTAACAGTTTAATGTGCCTTAAAGAATATTCATGAGCAGTGCCCTCTTCTTTAAAAAAAAAAAAAACAAGATTGTGGGTTGAGGTCTTCCGTGAGTGCACTTCAGCCCTGAAGTGGCCCGACTCAAGTGGGCAGTCTGTGGTGAGAGGGTGTAATTCAGTGACCTTGTGTCTGTTGTGCTTTTTGCGAAAGGGCGAAACGATCTCTCCAACCGCCCTTTTAACAATATGAGCTAAATGCAATGGGTCAGATACATGAGCCTTACAAATGCACACTGAAAATAAACAATGCAGTCATTGTTAAAGAGCTCTGTGAAACACTGCTCATAAAGCTACTGACAATGGGGTCATAGTCTTTTGTTTTGGTGCTCTCGAATACGAAGTAGTCACAGGGTTTAATGCTTTATTTTGTTCTTTAAATAGTGGTAACCAAAACCATCTTAATAGCTCTAGAAAAAACTAAAGCGGTCAGATACATTTTACTCTTTTGAAAGATGACAACGCAAATATGGAAATTGGAGGGGAAGGGGGGCTTTCAACACCTGAAACAAACAGTGCTCACAAAACAGGTTTATTCATCAGGCCACTCCCTTTGAAATCGTACTTGCCCTAAATTAGGCACCTGACAGAAAATGAAGACACAATGACAAGCATAGACCAAAGAAGCACAAGGATAGAAACACAAGGGGCAATTTCCATGCTTAACTGGTCAGGTGCACAATGACTAGTGATAAGTAAAGAAAAAGTTCCCATGGTTATTGTACGGATGATTATTGTGGATGTCTAAGCTGGGAGGTGGGGTTCCTCAGGGTTCGGTGTTAGGGCCTTCTCTGATCACTGTGAACGAGTTGTACTGAAAGCCTGGGAGCACAGAACAGGGCGAGAAAGGTCACTGACCCCCCACTACATGAGCTGTAATGTCCACACAGAGAGGACAAGGGAGAGGAGCTGCTGTGTGACATCTTAATTAGTACCAACATCTTACTTTCACATTGGGTGATGCGTAAACCACTACAGAAAAGAAAAAATTATGTGTCTACACTTCTATGAGAAACCACAAAGGCACAATTTTTGACATTTCCCACTGATGAGCAAAACATATTTGAAGTTTTCAATTTTAATCCATTGGAGGATTTGGTGCCAATGAGACCTTTCTGTGGGAATGGATACCCAAAACCAAGTGGCCAACAAGACGTGTTTCTTTGTGATCGAAAAAAAAAGCGTAATTTTATTTTATACTGTACATGTATAGTTATTATGGTTAGTTCAAACTGGGCAGTTTTTAAACTGGAGCTAAAGGCAGGTGGCACAGAATAAAAAAAATAAAAGATAGTAAAAAACATACCGAGTCATCTGTGGCAGAGGCAGGCCAGCCGTCCCACTGTTGATGCCGCACAGGGATGTTTGTCAGGTCTGAAATGTTCCTTTTCACCTGACATATAAACATACAAAAATATTAGATAACAGGTACAAGAATACAACACAATCCACAAACACTACCAGACAACACTTTGTTCAGACACTATCAGAACACAAAGCGTACCTGCTATTTTTGCTAATATATAAGTGACTGTGATGGGAGGGAGACAAGTCAAGTAGTGGAAAAGAGCTCCGTGTTCTAAAAAATTCCACAGATGCCTGTCCTAATGCCCAATGCCAACAGCCCTTCACTCAAAAAATGGACAGTATTTCCCTTCTGCTACTCACCCCTGTGTAACTGCACTTAATAACATTGCGTGTATTTAAACAGTTGATGCTGGCCCCTGCTCCTATGCCACTGTTGGTTTAAAGCCCAACGCCAGGCTGATGTGCGGAGAACGGGGCTGATCAAAGCAGGCGTCGCCCAAAGCTGGATGGGCTGCAGATTCTAGTGCATTATCCCCAGAGAATGTACTACCCCGCGGCGCTAGATACAGAGGCAGAGAAAACTAGCCATTGTGGCGGAAAGCCCTCATAGCGCATGGCCAAATCCCACCGCCAGCGCACTGAGTGGACATGTATCCTCTGCCAGACTGAGGACTCGTGCCCACGGAGGCAGAAACGATGGCTGCAAGATGCTTGCGAAAACAAAGGACATGAAGCAGGGTTGAAAGAGATTTAAGGGTTAAGAATTCATTAACAGATACAATTATGACATTTCTGTTGACAAAACATAACCACTAACAATATGAATATTTATGAATGGAAGGTTCTTAACTAAAGGGTTGTGACCTAAAATATGTCAGCTGATTTGATATACTTTTTCAAGATTCAGAAACGAAAACGACTAATACTCTTATGTAATGAATACTTATTCTATGTCAATAATGAAGCATATTGTTGGGCTTTCAGCTCATGATAATAATAATAATAATAATAATAACAATAATAACTGGATCTGATTACAAAAGGCATTCCTTGACTCAAGCAATTTTGCAATTAATCTGAAAAAAAAAGGATATTTACTGCTAATAAAAGTGCTAATAAATTTTACAAAAGCACAATAAAACAGCAATAACACATTAAATTAAGTAAGAAATTTTGGAGTCAAGTATTTTTGTGTAAAACACAGGCTTCTCCGAAATATTTTTTTTTTTATATTTACAACCTACAAAATTTTAAATCTGTGTACTAAAGTAAACCAATTTAAAACCACTGCATTAATTTATAGAGGATTTTAATAAGGATTTGTTTTATGTTTCAGCAATATATACATGAATAATCATGGCCAAAGTGAGCTTCCTGACCATTTTGGTCAGGCACAAACTCAATAAAGGGAAACAAATTCAGATATTGACAACATCACCTTGGTCGGCTGAAGACGGAGACTCAACCATCACATACATACACACACACAAACACACTCTCAAACATCCACAAGCCCACACACTGGGTTGTGCATTTTTCTTATTGAAGCGAGCAAGGGTCAGCTGGGTTGGCCAATGTTATTACAGAGTGTAATATCTGTGTTTGACCAGAGGGCTACAGGGATTTGGCCGCCCAGGCCTGACCGGCAGGCTGCCGTAAACACCGGCTCTTGGCTGTAATGAACCGTTTAAGGTCAAATGGCACTGCAGCCCAAGAGAAAGTAGAAAGTAACGCCATCACCGAGGGCCAGACAGAAGCATTTAGCTGCTATAACAAATCGGCCCTCTGTGAGAATCTGATATTTCACCGCTTTACTTCATTGGGTCTTTTTTATGAGCACTGCCCTACTGTCAATATACCTATACCACTCTATACTTCAGCCAGACTTCATCCCATCTTGACAAACATTCAAAGAGAAGCTATTCACAGTTATTTGACTTCAAAACAGATTTAGCTATATTGGATTGGATTTGGACACTCTTGGAGAATAAGAAAAGAAAATAGCAAATAAAACCACACTGCAAACCTGTCAATGAAAAATGACAGCATTGAAGTTCCTTTATCCGAGGCGACTTGGTGGGTGAGGGGCTTTTTCTGCAACTACTACGAATTATAATTGACTTAAAAGGAGAAAGCTGCCTGCTGCAATATTCACAAACACAAGTGTCATTACCTATTCATGAGCTACGAATTCCTCCTCTTAGCAGTCAGGGGTCTGCAAATTAAAGCCAACGTTACCCAACTAAATGAGAAAAAAAATATACACAGGAAGGATAAACAAACAAATCCACCGAATAACAAGTTTATTTACCACTGATTTCCGAGAGAAAGTAAAGAGAGTTTGAAGATGTTCGGTAACGGCTGACATTTGTTCTGTCTTGCCCAAACCGCTGCCCATAAGGAACAATGAGGTTTGATTAAACAACCAAGGAAAAGACTCAGTCCTATTAAACCCAGTTCCGCTGACATTTCATTTTAAATGTCACAATAGAGTTTTTAGCATCAGGGAACAGACATCCACTGTGAAAAGGAGAAGGGAAAAAAAGGCGAAAATGTTGACATTACATCAGAAAATGCGGGAAGATCTCACGGATAAAGACATTTCAGCTGCTGGGATTATATTCTTAAGGACTGCATGTAACAGCGCCTTTCATTTAAAAAGGTTTTCTTTCATTCATATATTCACCAGTGTGCTTGTCATGCAAGATAAATATCATATTATATATCATCCTCGGAAACAAACACTTTTACGGTGTCAAAACATCCCGCTTTGAAGATGGACTGCACAAAATGTACAAAGATAAAGAATTGTATTTGAGATACAAAGAATTTGAAAGACATCTGTCTATTGCTGCCCCCTTATTGACAGAACCTAAACTGCAGAGTTGATTTTGAAGAGTAATCTAATCTTAGTAGTACGCATTTAGAATAAAAAGAAAAATAGTTTAACTATCAACTAAGCATTAAATTCACTCTTACTAATATCTTCATATAAAACAAAGATTAGTCAAAGTGCTAAAAAAAAAAAAAAAATTGTACAAAATTAAATGACTTGGACGTCAATAAACACGTACGTTCTCCCAGACAAACATGCACGCACACACACACGCACATTAATGATCCAATCTTTCTAAATGCCAAGTACTGGTAATCCTTGGCTGGAGAGAAATCAAAGAGAAGAAAAGGTTGCCGTTAAACAGTCACAAGCTCTTCAGCACCAGATGCCTTTCATTCACACTCTTTTACTCTCCATCCTTCTTTTCTTCCTCTGCGTTCATCTCTCCAGCTGCGGAGAGAAACGCTGTGGGGCCAGCAAAAATCCCTGGGACGAGTCGTCTGGTCACGGACGGCAGAGCCCTATCGGACGGCCCTATTCTCCCCGCCACTTTCCTGACAAACATTTGCTCTGAGGCTTAAGCGTAGCCCCGATCTCGGGTTTGGGAATGCCAATCAGAGGAGGAGAGCAGGGCCCAGGGCCGAATAGTGGAAGGGTACGTTCCCTGGGAGCCTGGAGGCAGAGCGAGAGCCTTTGGCAAAGACAAACAACGGGACAGCACTGAGGAACTCTCTTCTCTCTCTCTTTTGCTGCTCCTATTGATATGCACATGCAGAAAAGCATCGGCTGGTCTTCAGCAAAGACAAAAGATGAGCAGAAAAAGAAAGGCTGGAGAGGAGTCCTCTCCATATGTGGCTGCGAGGGGGTGAATGGGCAAAAGAAGAGAGAGGGGAGACTGTGAGAGCTCTCTGTTGCTGTTTTGTTGCATTTTCACACAGGCTTTCAGTTTTAGGGCCACAACTGTAAAACAAAAACTTTTCTCACTTGTTAGTAACTTTTTCTCAACGAGACATTTGTGAAGAAACGCGGTGGATCCCGCTGAGCTTTTGTTTCTCGTTCGCATGTTTATTTTCTGGTATTTTCGGGCACAAAAGCGAGCGCTTGGACACGTTAAATAAAAATGTTCCCATCCCAAAAGAGGGAAAACCTTCCTGTGGAGCAAAAGTAACTAATGAACTCTCCAGCTCACTAAACCAACTCCATGCAACCAATAAGGTGTCCTCTTACAAAAACAGTTTGTATCGCACGCAATTTGTTTCTCCTTAGAAAACAAATCTTCTCCCTCTCCCCCTCGTTCTCCATCTTACGAAGAAAGAAACAGAATGCCTGAGGATCAAGCCAGTCGGGGCCACAGCGGCCCGTTTGATTCAGCTTTGTCCAGTCACTCGCTCCCCTACCAAGCCAACAGCTTCGCTTCCTGCTTCTCTTTTCTCTACCCTGCGGGCTCTACTCTCCAGTTGTTGTAATCCCGGCAGAAACACTTAAGGTTCACAGTAGGTGCTCATCAAAACCATCTGCTGAGGGAAAGAGAGCGCTCACCCATCTCACTTTAATCTCTTCAATTAGCACTATTACAAACCTGTCAAGTAGTCTGATTACTGTAATGGTGACCAGCACCATCAAGGCGGCAGTTTCGCCGGGAAAGGGATTCTGGGATTGCGTGGACAAAGCTGAGGTGGGGGGATATCAGTTCCTAGTTAAACAAAAAAAAGAACCAATTCTGACTTATAGAGTATGAAACGTATGAACTGCTAAAAGAAGAGATTCCTCAAAAATAGTAAATAAAGATATCATTTTAATGGTACTTTTCCTTTAAGAAAGAATGCTCTGACTAAACAGCTTCTTACAAAACTCAAATAAACAGAATTTCCAAACAGAACCTTTTATCCTACTTGCAAAAGAAAAATATTAAATAAAATATTACCTAAATCTTAAGTGCTGCTTTAGTAAGATTTTTAGATTAATAATGAAGACTATTCCATAGTAAAAATAAGCCTTAATATCTAATCACCATAATGATTTTGTTTCAAAAATGATTAGAAAACTCATTTTAAAAGTAACGACAATTTCCAATTTTATACATTTTAAAAGTCTTAATATCTTATATTATTGTTACATGTTACACGTACTTGTACAATAACAATAAATTAGGCGTAATTACATGAAAATAAGTAACTCTAAGCCAAACCCTAATCCTAATCATAACCATATAGTAAGTACACGTAGTTAATTAATATTACCCGGTACTTATGTGCAATTACACTGCAAGAAGGACACCTTAAAATAAAGTGTAATCATTGCTGCTTCTTAAACTGGTTGTCTGAAATTATTAAATGGACAATAAGACAAAACCAAGTTAAGAATAAGTGTTTTTGCAGTGCAGGTGTAAAGTAAGAAGCTGCACAAGTTGACTAAAGTTAAAAAAAAGAACATCACAGATGTCAGTTTCTTCAAAACGGCACTGCACTGGCCCAACACGACTCCCCCAGCACTGAGGGAGGGGTTCAAGTGGCGCTGTCAGTCCACAGGGAGCTTGTTACACTTGACGTGGTGCGTGCTACCTGCTGTGAATAATTAATGGAGCCATTTCCAGAAAGCTGTGTGTAGGTTACTGGGGCAGGCCGAGGAGAATGCAAGGGACTCAGGGAGGGGTCGGTGTGTGTACAGAATGGAGGGTTTGGGTTTTGTGTCCCACACAAACCAACCTTAAATACAACACAGTGTAGTTAAAAGGAGAGTGGTGAAAAGAATGGCATCGCACAGGTCTGATGGGAGAGGGAAAGGAGCTGATGAGCCACAGGGGGGTTTATGCTGCTCAATACTGAGCTCTGGTTATTGCAGACAATGTGACGAGCAGGAAACCAGACAACAGTCTTCTAGAATATTAAAATCATCTGCTACAAAATATGTGATCAGAAAGTTAAAATTGTTTTATATCATTGGAAATTAGAAGAAAACATATAATCCCAAATAAAAGTACTATTATATGTACAGTAAATATTAAGAAGGATCCTTAGACACTCATGTGCAAATTGTGTTTTTAGGTTTATGTTTCTTCTTAAATGAATTTGTAATAATCATTAGTGATTCACATGATTATTTATTTCAGAATTTTTGTCATTTAATTATTTTTATCATTATATTTTAATAAGCATTTTTATTGTTTATTCATTTATTATGTTTCTATATTTTATATTTATATTTTTATTAACTGATATTTTCTGGTGGGGTCTGGCGTCCGGGTTGGATCCTAAATATTATCTGGCGTGGAGACCTGATCTATCAATTTGTAGACCTAAATGAGATATATTTGGAATAAATTACCATTTAAATAATTTGCCTTGAAATGCAAAACAACGTGAATCTCTTAAATCACATGAAACAGTGTTAATTTTGTCCAGTGACCAAAACATTTAGAATGGGCCCATCATATACATAGTTTCACCCAAATGCACAGTTGTGACATTTTGAGGCAGTCCTGAAGTTAGCAGTTCCGTGGCCATTCTGTAAAGGAAGAAATTTGCCTGAGACAGTATTAGCTTTGGCTCAACACACGCCTTAATCATCCTCCTTAATCATCTCCAGCACAATGAGGACTACTATTATTTAAGCATGTAATAATTACATTGACGCCCCACCAAAAAAAAAAAAAAATCAGAGCAGTTTGAGAGAAAATGGGCAGCAACACAGCAGAGAGACAGACAGACAAGGTGACAGACAGGTGTGCGTTTGTCTCACCTCCTGGATGGTTTTGCTGGCGGGGAAGTTGAGGCTGTAATCTCTCTGTGCTTCACGGTGGCTAATGATGAGCAGGTAGTTCTGATTCGACAGCCCTTGCTGGGCACTGCTAAACGGTGGGAAGGGCAGAAGGGGGAAAAAGAGAGAGAAAGGAGCATTAGAGTTCAGCAGTGGACGAGTCAGGGCTCGTCTACGTCTCCCCAGGGTCTCTGGGCTCCGACAAGCCTGTGCCACCCCACTGCTCTGCTCGAGTAGTGGGGCCACAGCATGGGCGCACACCAGCACCAAGGCCATCTGGAGGTATCGATTGGGGCCAAGAGGTGTAAACGTCACACAAAAGGACAAGAGGGCTTGTGCCGTTCGTCCGCTCCGCCATCACGCTGACCTCAGAGCGGGTTTGAGATTCATGGGAGCCGTGGTTCTGAGCTGTAGGAGAGAAGGCCTCATCTGATGACAAACGATGGGGGTTAAGTAGCGCTTTGAGCAAATGCTCCGTCTGTGTGTGTGAATATGAATCAACAGCTTAGAGGCGAGCCTGCCGGCTAATCAGGGTTCGAATGAAAGCAGTCAGGAAGAGGAGAGTCTGGGAATTAATATGTAACGCACACATTAATTATGCAACCAGCGCCTTAATCTGAGGAGCTTTGGACAAGCTTATGTTAACAGAGGACCAAATTTACTGTAATGGCAGCTTATTTACATTGACTAAAACTGCGAAATCAATATGTAAATGTAATGTTTGTTGTAGCTAGCGATGAAGATTGAAACGGTGGCCTAGGAGAGGGGGATGCATATGCAATGCTGTGGAGTGTGGAAAAACACAGAGTCATGAATACAAGTTGTAAAAGGGAGGGTGGGGGTTTAATTGGGGTATCAAGACTCTTACCAAATAAGAATGATTTGGAGACATTTTGCATTCTGATACAACATATTTGCATTGGCTAAGGCACATAACTAAGGGTAATGTATAGGTAAAAACAATATTGATTTAAATATGAATAATCTAATATTGATTCTTAAAATCCCTCAAAATCAAAACCATGTTTGTATATTGTCTATATAATAATGTAAATCAAATAATGTACTTCGCATCAAAGCAAAATACACATTGTAACTGTACTATTTATAACTCCGGTG
This sequence comes from Enteromius fasciolatus, assembly GCA_032361145.1. NCBI lineage: Eukaryota > Metazoa > Chordata > Actinopteri > Cypriniformes > Cyprinidae > Enteromius > Enteromius fasciolatus. The sequence continues at coordinate 5,515,795 of JAUMHR010000055.1, forward strand.
ATACTGAATTAAATGAGAATCAGAATTGTGAACTTGCAGATCACAAATGAATCGAAAAGAGTTTCAAAAGCATCCCTATTGAAAAGTAGAATTGTTTGAATTTTTACAATTATACTAAATGTGAAAACAAAATCTCATATAGATTGAAATAAAACGATACATTTTATATATTCTTATAAAAAATCATATTTTACATGCACAAACAAAAGACATTTTTATATGAAAAAAAAAATTGTTCAAAACTACAGTAAAAACTGTATTATTACGAAATATTATTACAATTTAGATTAAATTATTTTAATACTTTTTAAAATATTCACAAAAACATAATAATACGATACATTTAAGTTTAGGATTCCTAAGTTGAAAAGCATTTCTTGGAAACAAGTATCGTTATCATTATAAATGTCTTTTCAATTAATTTAATGTGCCCTTACTGAATAAGATTAATTCGTTTTCAAAACAAATATCTTACTGACACAGATTTTTGAATGATGTCTTTATTTATGCACCCATATATATTTAAAAAAGCAAAATGCATTGATAGAAAAACAATATAAATTCTTTTGTCCCACTTAAGATAGTGTTATGAAACTGTGGGTTGAAAAGTAAACTGCAAAGTAGAACTTTTCTCTGTAAGGAGTTAAAACTATGTGAAATTTCCTCTCACAGCAGATCTACAGCATAAGGTTCATCTGTAGGAGCTTAACCAGGTTCAGCCCTCTGTGGTCCCAACAGCACCTGGAGCTGACCCCCCCCCCAAACTCACCCTAAAAGCTTCTCCACACCATCGGAGACATTGGAAATAGATTGTCACTGGCTGCTATAGACAAAAAATAAACCACTGTGTAAATGAAGAGCAGATTGGTTCCATTCAAAGATTAGTCTGCCGTCTCAGAAACCTGCAAGACTGAGACTTTATTAAAAGCCTAGCGTCTCGCTCCTCATATATAGTACACACTCAAAATACCAACCTCTTGCTCTAACATCTAATATGCACCCATTTAGGTTGACCTATAGCAATACCCAAACGTACCTTTTCCTTCTTTTAAAATTTCATTTTCGCATCCACCATATAAAATGGTTTTTTTTTCTGCACCGCCTGTTTTTCTTTGACAAGTCTAAGTACTAATTGCTGTAGTTTAAACAGTTTTTCCTTTCTGCCAAAACCAGCAGATTCCTCGGGCCCCCGAGTCTCACAGGAGATCAGATGCAGAAAATGAGATAAATACCAAATGTGCACTGACTCATTTGCTCATTTGTATTTGAAATAGCAGAAGTTCAAATTAAAATAACCTTAAACACACACATCTCCTGGAAGCAACAGAAATAGATGATTCGTTTTAAATTATTCATAAAGTTCCATTATTTATGCTGGAGATTAGGGGTTTGGATACCTCCACGAGAGAGAGCGAGCAAGATGAGCTTGGCTCATCGCTGGATTTCTGTAACTACCTTGGATGGAGTGTCTGTCTTGAAAGCTCCAAAGCCTGTGCCGTATTTGCATTCAAAACAGAGGGAAGAAAATGAGGCAGGCGGCGCAGTGCGAAGATGGGTTTGATTAATATGTTTGGATATGGTGTGCTGAGGTATGCTTTGCAGTAATTGCCTACAGTGGCTTTTATTTGTTGAGTACTGTCCCATTGTTCACAGTCTGCATCCTGAGATCTCACACTTTATTTTAAATTAATACAAGCTGAGAACTTTATGTTTTTTAAGCTGCCTCTTGTGCTCACCAAAGCTGCATTTCTTTGATCAAAAATACAAAAAAAAAAAAAAGTAAAATTATAAAATATATTTAAAATTTATCTATATGTATCCCTGTGATGGAAAAATTTTATTTTCATCACCCATTACTACGGTCTTCAGTGTCACATGATCCTTCAGATAGAAATCATTCTTATACGCAGAATTGGCACTTGTAATTTTTTATCAATGTTAAAAACACTTCTGTAATTCTTCAAAAAAAAAAAAAAAAAACATGAAAGGAAACATGAAATCATTTATAATATTATTAATGTCTTTGTTATTTTAATCAATTAAATGCAGCCTTGTTGAACAAAAGTATTAATCCTTGAAAAAAAAAAATATATATAAATACAAAATCTTACTGACCTCAAACTCTTTTTTTCTCTCCAGTTAGAACCAGAGCATCAGTCTTGTAAATGGCGACTGGGTTATTCCTGTTTTGCAGTACCATTTGAACTTCGAAAAATGTACAATAATAATAATAATAATAAAGGAAATTTAAAAGGAAATATTTTTATAAAATACTTTTATATTTAAGCTTTTACTGTTATTGAACATCCCAACAGCACCCACTCTGATAAAGGCAACATTTAAATGAATACATAAACATGTGCTGCTTTCATCTAAATAAACACAACAAAATATACATTAATCAAGTTTGATTATTTAAACAATGAAACATCAGCAACTGAGAGTTTTGTTTTACCACCAGTTGTAAATAAAACACTTCTTTTACCAACCTCTCACTGTATTTATGCTGTAAAACAATCCTACCAATAAAGCAGGCTACTTTTTAATAATAGAGTGAAATAAAACCTATTTAATATTGGCCATTTTGTTTGCTACTTCATAATTTTGTAATTACAAAAAGCCAACTAATTTAATTTCCAATTTACAAGAAAAAGTACTGCAAATTAGAAGTGACCCAGTTATCCTTTTACACAGTTTCTTCCTATTAATTTGTTAAATCACACAGAAACACTGACATTCTGCTCAAGCCAGGTTTGAATAAGTGTAAGTAAAGAATCCTGAGCAGATGAGAAAACAGCATCTGAACTGGCCCTGAGAGATACGACCAAAGAACAGCAGTACAGCAGGAGCGAAGTCTGCACTGAAGGGACACTTCACTCTCTCCCCGTCTCTCTGTGACAGTTATTTATAAAGGCAGTTAACAGCTTGTCTGCTCACCCTCCTGGAAGCCCTCTTCTCACTGCACCAGGAGAGGACAATCACGGGCAACAATGGGGTCACACCTAACTAACACCGGCCCTCTCTTTTTCTCCCCTATTTCGGCTCCTCTAAAATAGTTTCTGGGAAATAATTAGAGCCTGCCACTGATGATGAGCTCTAGTAGGTGCTGGATATTAGATATTGTGCCATTTAGAGACAGAGGTGACAAGGTCTCTGTGGCACGTCACCTGCTCGATCGAGAAAAACGAGACGAGTGAGAGCAGCTGTCAGGATCACGGCGATATATGTGATCTCAACGTGTCTGTTTAACCCATGACCAGCAATAGCATGCGGTACCTCACAGTAATGTGTTTTTTTGTTGCAATCTACAAAAACACACAGACACGCACAAAATGCCTCTGGACCACATGAAACGTAGGCGTCTGAAAAGGTGTCAAATAACAGGGGACAAAAAGAAGTGCTGACGTGCTTTGGAGGGTACTGTTATCACAATGTTAGTTTACAGCCCATTTAATACTTTTCTCAGAACGGTATCGTACTCTAGAGTACAGTGTCCACACAAGCTGACAGAGATGCCAGTTTATACCCAGTCGTTCGACGGCATCGCCACCACCTCCCGCCGGGGCTTACAGCAGTGCTAATCAACACATAATTACACACACAAACACATGCACATCAATATAACACACACACACACACACACACAAGCAGCCCTTTCTAATTGAAGTTACTTTCATTTATTACTTTGAACCGCACTGCTCTGACCACACTGTCAATGTGTTTAAATAGACATAGGGTGATAACCATAAATATTTATCTTTTTAAAGGTTTTGTATATCGAGTCACTGAATCTCTAAATTCATTACTAAAGTAATAAAGTCTCTTATTTGATCACAACAGTAATATTATTATAACTATTTTAATATATTATAAAACGTCATTTATTCCTGTGATGGCAAAGCTGATAAAAACATACCGGCAGCCATTAGTCAGAAATCATTCACTAATATGCTGATTTGGTGCTAAAGAAACATTTATTTTTTTCCGTATTGAAGTTCAAAGGATTATTAAATTTATTTATGGTATGTAAAGGTAATTTATTTGAAAAGTAAATCTTTTGTAGCCGTGTAAATGTTTTTGACTACCACTTTTTATGTATTAAATGCACCCTTGAAAAAGCATATTAAAAGCATTTGTATCTTTTAAAAAATTATCTGATCTGAAACCTTTAAAATGCTTTGTAAATATAAATTAATAAAAAAATTCAATTGATTAAAATGCTTTACAATCAAAATGCTTATCGTCTCTATCTGAAATGTTGTCGTGCATCGCCACCTAGCGGTGAGTGTGAGCATTCTCTTAAACGCAAGGGATCACGGTTTGTCTGGTTAATAAGGTGCAGTCAACCCCTGCTGGTAGATATGTTAACTACAACATTTTTTTGCCAAAAAACATCTCTATTGACTGCAATTCACAAGTTGCTATTTTATCATAAATATTATATTATACACGTTATTGAAAAGTACAATGCCAATATTGTTTAAAGTTTCACACAAATATATGTGCAGGTTTTAGATGGTATGATGAAACAGGATTTTAAAACTTTGAGAGGAAAAAATAAATAAAAAATTCAGGCTACATAGGTGCTCAGGGCATAGCAAAAAACCATACCTGCTCTGGCTGGTGCTGGCTGAAGGGGCAATATCAGGGGTGAGCACATACAAACTGTTGTTCTTGGGCAGATGTAAACTCCGCAGAACAGTCTAAGAAAAAGCGGGGAAAAATAAGAAAACCATCAAAGAGGTCATTGAGTAAGTACAAGATAAGAAAAATGATAAAGAGTAATTTAACGGAAATACAAATACACTATAAAAATAATATAAATGAAATAAATATAAATAATAATAATATTAAATTGTTTATTTTTAGATTCAACCTTACACCTAAAAATGGCAGTCATAATTCACCATATATTTGTTTTACAT
>JAUMHR010000055.1:5521529-5532874 GCA_032361145.1 Enteromius fasciolatus
ATTAATGCATTATAAATTAATGCACCAATAATATGAATATCAGAAGCTTATGTTCTATTGTGTCATTCTTACACTGTCAGATACGTCTCCACTCTTCCAGCCTTTTAACTGCATTTTAGAAACAGGCACCTGTAGCTCAGTCTCTAAAATAGATTTAATATCTCCTGCAGACAGAAAGAAATAAGAATAAGTTAAATTGAAAAATGTAATGACAGTTCAGTATGTTACCACTAGAGGACAGCATGTATCTAGTCTACTTTTGTCATTGTTTTGTCAAGTTTTAATTAAAGTGCTTCTTATCAGTTAGGGGACAAGCCGCTAAATTTCTTTTGTTTGTAAAAGAAAAGAGAAAAAAAAGAAAAAGGGAGTATGCTAGTATATACTAAATGTATATGTGTTCTTCAGACAAGCATTAACCAGCGCATCCATTAAAATGTTTGATATTTTCCTAATTTCTCCACCACACACTAAAACTTAATTATTTATTCTAATTATTAATTGTTAATTATTCTAGCTAGAGTTTTACGAGCATATAATGATCTGAATTGCATTTATACAGAAATGCATTACAATTGTCAGGCTTGAGACAGAAACCTGGTAAAACAATGCTTGTGTATAAAAGACTTGTCACCCACAAAACCACCTCTGCAGGACATAAATCCACAACACATTTCATATTCATATAATAATAACTGTAATACAACAACGAACAAACAAAAGCAATAATGCACTGACTTTTTTATATTAATGATTACTATTCATTTAAATGAATAACAAAATGCACACATTCATATATAGTCACAATATAACTATTATTAAAATACATGTTTTTTTTAATTGTTATTTAAAACATATAAAAATAACACTTTGTATGTTTGACACACCAATAAGTTAACCAACAGCAAAAAGGAACGGCAGGGTTTTTTTCCCTTTTTCATTGTATTTGTGCAGCTTGCCACATAAGATCAGTTCTTCCTGTTGATTTCACTCATGACATGAGATTCAACTTTCATTCACAGAAACTGTCACATAAACAGTATGTGGTTCAGAGCTCAGTGGCTTGTCTCATACCAAGAATCAAAGCTCAATATCTACATCTACCAAGATCATTTCTGAGAAAACTAACAGGTTAACTACTGCAGATGATATGCTCATTACTGCCTATTAGACAAAACCCCATCTAAACGTTGAAACCTGTCAGCTTTCTGAGTAACAAGTGCATGAAACCTGCAACTAGATGCTCTAGTACAGTGCACTTTTTTTTTTTTTTGGTTTTGTTTTTGGATGGGAGCCAGTAAGCTGTGTAGCACAGAAAGTCTGAACGATTAAACGATCATGTATATCATTTTAATGTTTCAAAACATTGTGTGCGCTCACCGACTGCCCTGGCATCCTCCAGCACCACTTCTGTGGAGCGCTGTCTGTACTCCACGCGGAAGTTAAGCATCCGCGACTGCCGTTCCACGATTTGCCGAGAGGGCTGGACAGGGCAGAAGGCTGGGCTGGATGAGGATGGGGGTGAGGAAGATGATGATGCTGATGCTGAGTCTGAAGAAGGCTGGGCTGAGGGCGCAGGTGCTGTGGCTTCTGATTGGCTGTTGGGTCCATAGGGGGCGGTCTGAGATGCTTCACTTGAGAAATTACTACACAAGACAGAGAAATAAAGGATCAGCTTAAAACTGCCACAAGATAGGTCTCTCCATCATAACGTAAATCTGATATATACGTAATTATTATACAAAGAGTTAATTGGCAAAATAAAACAATTCATATCAGAAAAACGTTAACGTTTTGTCATTGTGCATTCCAATGAATCTAAATAAAACTGCAGCTGGTTTGTTTTTGACTAGGTAAACAAAACAATAATAACCAAGAAAGCTAGCTAACATGATAACAAAACAAAAAGATTTTTTAAAATGTAAAAAAAAAAAAAAAAAATCTTCACATATACACACACAAACAATAACTGTAAACAATTTGGGTTCAGTAAGTTTTTATATATTATACTTTTATACCATATTTATCTATATATATCTATTTAATGGTTTTTAAAGATGTTTCTTATGCTCTTCAAGGCTGCATTTATTAGACTAAAAATCCAGAAAAAACTGTAATGATTTCTGAAAGGTCTGAAAGTGACACTGAAGACTGAAATAATGATGCTTTGTGTCACAGGAATAAATTACATTTTAAAATATATTCACAGAGAAAAAAAATATTTTAAATTGGAATTATATTTCTCAATATTACAGTTTTTTCTGGATATTTAATCTAATAAATGAACTTTTTGAACCACTTCAAATGACATTGAAAATAAAACAAAAACATTATTATTATCACCCATGTGTGACTGAATATCTGCATGGAGGTTAAAAAACCCAAATAATGCACATCCATCCATTGTAACATATAATATCTGAAACAAAACCTCCTGCATTTCTGTATTTGCTTTACAATCCAATGAGAATACTGGGTATCCTGTCAATATACATATGCAGAAATAGACCCCAACATCCTAACAGTAAACCTTTTTGATTTTAGAAAGAAACAGATAAAGTGAGTGAGAGGCGAAAAGAGAGAGATAGCGGATAAGCTTGCACCTCCTTACACCACTCTGCATGATCCACAATGGCAGCAGTGCTGAAATCCAAACAGTATCAGACTCAATGTAAACAGGCTTTACTGGTATAATAATATGGGCAGGGCCCAACAGACGCTCGATTGTCCAACCAAGAGAAAATCACCCTTTTTTGCTCTGCTGAGGACACAAAACGGCTTTTTCTGGCACTTGCTCGCTCGCTCGCTCTCTTTCGTACTCTCTCTCTCAGTGGCTGATGGCTGAATTCCCCCGTGCCCCCGTGTTCCCCTGTGGCAGTAAATAATGTCTTTTCTCTGAGCGCTGGTGGGACAAAGGCTCCTCTCTTCTCCTCCAGGGTCAGCACATATCGCTGTAAGAGCAGGAGCGGGGGGCCAGGCACAGCACACAATGGCTGACTTTATACCACCTTATTACAATACCAAAAGGTTAAAGACGTTAGGCTCCGGGGGCATTCAGAAACTCGTTAGACACAAAAAGGAAAACCCAAACATTGGATAAATTAAAGAAACGTCCAGAAAAAAAAGGAAAGAAAAACAGTCACTGCTGCAGCCTCAGTGACATCTATAGGTTAAAATAGGCGTTCAATTCAACGTTCATAATAAAACAACAAGACATGATGGAAAACAAACCACAGACAAACCATATCATATAATAGCATGATGTGTAATATTTGAGCAGTTTTCTTATGACAGCTTTATATGAGGAATCAAGCTAAAAAATAAATAAAAAAAGTCAAGTCAAATCTGTTTGTATAGCGATTTTCAAAATACACGCCATTTTACAGGACAATCATGTTGTTAATGTTTATAACATCTTATTACTTGCTGTATTTAGCAGATTCCAGCTGTGCTATAATATATAGTGTATATACGGTTATACACATAGCGGTTGAGATATGCTATGTATTGGATATCATTTTTTAAAAGATTACAGCATGCATGAGGATGAAGTTGGACATGTTTCTATATCCAATTTTAGACGAGAGCTGGGTGATAACATTTTTCTGGGTGATGTTTCTTGTGACGAAAAAAAATGAAAAGAATATCAGACACTCTCCTAGCTGTCCAGTGTTCATGACAGAATGCACAAATCATTCATATAGATCAGAAAGATAATTTAACAAATTTATTTGGTTTACAAAACTAGTCTAAATGATTCATTAACAACCCTGACTAATCTAGATAACCAATTCCACAATTCACTGACTCAATCCAGTCCTAGTGGTTCGCAAAATAACCATTTAAACGTTTGCCCATTTCTTACACTAAACAAAACAGAAGCAGCCCAGGCATTGTGATGACTAAGAATCTTAAGAATTAACTAATTGACTGATTGATTTTCCTTCCTGAAAATTCCACATTTCCTAATAAGAACACTAATAAAGAACAAAAGAATAGCAGTAGTTCACCCAAAAATGAAAACGAATTCACTCTACACATCATATAGCTACTCATTTTGGTAACAGTTTCCATCACTCTTCAAAATATTAAGAAACTCACTGAGGTTTGGAGCAACTTGAGGGTGAGTAGATGACGACAGAATGTTCACTTTGGGTGAACTATCACTTTAAAATAAAACAGGAGGCTTAAAATAAACAAATCTTTTGTTAGATGCTAAAACAAAACCAAGAAACAGCATGTGACAAGGCCAAGATGATGACAAAACACAAATCTGCTAAACCTCAGACATTAAGGATGAGGTTTCCATGGTACATATTTCAGAGTTCGGCCTACACAAGATGACATTTGGAAAGCTGATGTGGTTAGAAATAGACTTGACCAATGAGACGCTACATCAAGATTATTAACAAATCTAGTTCTTCCACGGTGATATGAGAGATTGGTTATTAATACACATCTTTCTAGAGCGGAGCTGCAAAAGTACAGTTCCACAGCCTGCGGCATCTTCAAACCCTTTTTAAACAATCTTGTGATCTGTACATAATTTTCACCCACTAATGTCTATCTTTTCTCTCCTCCCCTCTCTCAGACACTGGCATTCAGTCAACAGTTATTCCACCGTGAGCGTCTAGATGGCAGTCTGCACACACGCTTGGCTTGGCAGCAGCGTGTAGGTCTCCGGGTGCCGCCGAGCAGAGATCCAGCTGGCGGCGGGCGACTCAATGGGGGCACTTGAGTGAACCGTGCCATCCTACAGCATGCAGTATGGTGCCAGCCACCCACTGAATGCACAGGCTGGAAGTCGCCATGCCAGGCTCCATTCATAATTACGTGCCTTTGAGAAAAACATGTCCTCGTGTCCAAGCTCTTACATTCACACACCCTCTAAATAAACCGTCACAGATCGCGCTCCTTCTGAATATATTTGTTCTTTAAGACTCTGGTGCATTCATGAGCGCTGACCGTTGAGGAAGGAGAAATGGACGGCGAACACAATGAATGTTCACAAACGCCTTTTGTTGCTCCAAGTTTCAATTCCTGTTATTGGGTCTGATTTTTTTGCTGTTGTGTTTCTGTTCAATTTCACTCTCTTTCAGGCCAAGGCGACTGAGGGAAATCTCAATACGGCTAAATGCGTAGTGTAACACTTTATAAACTCTTCAAGCGAGACAGACAAACAACAAGAACTGTTTGTTGCATTTTCAATTGTGGGTGTCAACGGTTTAGTGCCCAGCGCTGTGCCAAGGTGGTTGGCCCCTCTATATACCTTCACAACCCAGTGAAGAGTGCACAACAATGCGAGCTGTCAACTACTTTTCTTACCCACAATGCAACTGGCAGAATTTAATTGGTCGATGGAATGCTGAAAAGCTTTACATTCAGCCTAAACACACCATGAATGAGTCCACTACGATCCAAAGTGGGCCAAACTAAAGAAACTGGGGAAAAAAGACGATGGGAAGAAAAGAAGAAGAAGAAAAACTTGCATGTATGAAATAGTGGTGAGCATCTAAACAATTCTACCGCTGGTCACAAACACATGGCATTAAACAGTATTCTTAGGGCACTGTATTAACGTACTGAAATGTGGCGAGCGGTGCAGTACCCACAGTTGGCTGCATACATGCCGAGTCCTATAAAAAGCTCCCAACTTTGTTGGTTGTTCTCCTCCATTAACAAGGTCATCAACCAACCGCTATGAAAACCCCTGCAGTAAACTTGATTGTTTGATTTCCTGTGACTCTGGTGTTGAAATGGCACGAAGGGGGTAATTGATGGGGAGCAGACTTCCAGAGGGAAATGAGATGACAGCTTTTTCTACACTGCTATTTCACCGCAATTATTTCCGCAACACACTTTAATTCTCACTTTCTTAAAGTCACATAAAGAATGGTTTTAAGACATGGTACAAAAGTTACGTACAATAAATGTCACAGTACACATCGCATTACATTGATTTGAAAGAAAGAAAATGCAATAAATAATAGCATATTTTATTAAATATATATATTTATATTTATATTTATATATATAAATAAAAAACATTAAAACAAAGTTATTTTAAGAGTTACTCCTTTTAAAAGAATTACAAAAATCTATCCAATTCAACTTTTTAATGGTATTATAAATAATAAAAAAGAACAAGAAGAAGAAAAGTCTGCATTTAAAAACAATGTCTTACAGGCCTAATGAACTTTCAAGAAAATCTAAAACTCTTTCTGTCATATTTCTAAAAACTGCTAAAAATCAATAACAGTGAAAAAAAAAAAAAAAGTACATTATATTATAATACGATGTGTATGTGGGTAGTTGACATATTGTGTCTTATGGTGTGACAGCAAAAATGCAAAAACAAATAATCACTAACACTGAAGATAAACCTCTCGCGTATTTGTAATTCTAAGAATGAAGATATATTTTTCTCATGTTATTTGTATGTAAAGTTTGTTTTCTACATTTTTGCTGTCAAACCATAGGACACAGACTAATTGTTATTTGTCAACTACCCATGAGTACATATACACACTGCATAATAATATCTTTTTTTTTTTTTTTTGTCTACTAGAATTACATATTAATTTTATTAATGGTTGATTTCAATTTTGTCAAAATTTGTTTTAGTCAAAACTTCCACTGGGCTGCACCAGAAACTGACACCTAGGCTAACCGTAGAAAAGACCATGCATTAATTCCTTATTATAACATTACAAATGATTAAATATTAGACCAATATTAAAGTGCAGGATTTTCAGTAGTTACTTTGCTGATTATCCAGACATAACATGAAAGAGCAGACTTCTGATTTGACTAATCAGATGAGCAGACGTGATAAGAGCTCTACCAAAGGTGCTACGAGCCGAAATGCACGCTGTTCTGACATTTCCCCCTCGATTCCTTAACATTCAGGGAACCAGCAGCAGCCACAGCTGGGTCTCATTATAGCTTAGAGACGAATGCCCTTTTGAGAGGAGGCCAGTTTCATTTTACAGGGGCATGAAAACAGTAACCACCTCATTCGGGCCATCAAGCTCGGTCGGGTCTTGATTCAGGTAATATGCCGTCTTTGGAGTTTACCAGAATTAATCTCCACTCTAAAGACTACCACATGCAGCTCGATGAAGTGGAATCTCTGCCATAATCTTGTAAAAGGAAATCCTGAGTTGATGGTTTTAGATTCATAATAAATAACATATCAACATCATACCTTTGCAAAATCCCATTTTCTTGTGGTATCACTCCATTGATGGCTGCCTACAAAGAAAACAGAAATATATTTTAATGAGAGTTGGTGTTGGTAACAAGTGAGCACTTTTTTAATGTTTTAACACAGCATGTCTGAATATGTGTATTTCCGTACTTAACAGTATTAAGGGCTGAGAAGTAATACAGAAAAAACTTTACAGTATGCAAATTAGAGCACTGTTAATCACCCTACTGTTTGCAGTTTATCTAAATAATTCTGCAATGTGACAACTAGCACAAATGTAGTCTTAAAATGAATATGAAGTCATAAAAACGAATACTTTAACTGATTAATGAGGTCATAAATTCTGGTTTCATATATACATTTTATATGTAGTTTTTGTTTTTTATATAAAGCTTTAAAAATAATTATGGTTTTATTTAGCAAGGACAAACAGTTCATCCATAAACAAACTGTGGAGAAAGTTTTGGTTTTATGGTTTCCACAAAAGGCAGCACAACTGTTCTCTACATTTATAGTAATAAGAAATATTTCTTGAGTACCAAATTAGCATATTAGAGTGATTTCTGAAGGATCATGTGACACTAATGCCAGAATTAATGGCAGCTAAAAAACTAGCTTTGCATCACAGAAATAAATTACTAAATTAATTAATAAAATGCATTAATTACTTAATACAAATAAATAAAGTAAATATTAAACATTAAAATATAGATTTATAATACATTTTAATTCACAATACTGCTGTTTCAGTGTATTTGCATTTGAACCGTAGTATATAATAAATAGACGAGAATTAATTTACTTCTAACATACTAGAATATATCATATCACAAGTGCTGTCATTACTTGAAATTTCAAATCAACTACCTAAATAAATAGCATTCTAAATATACTAATCCTTTTTTTAAGATGATAATGGAAATAACAGAGATAGACAGCAACCCAAACATTAAACACACAAGCAGTATCCAGCAACGAGGGCCACATATTTTCCCCGCTCTTTCTCTAACCAGACTGAAGTGGAACGCACAGAGATGGGCCTGATGTGTTTGTGTCTGTGCGTGTGTGAGCAAGTGGGTTCTGGAGCCAGACTGTGATAAGGAGACTTACTCTCGGTGGATACAGATCTCAATGGAATGGCTTCTGATTGAGCCAAATAACAAAGTGTATACAGAGACGTACATCGCAATGCTTGCTATGCTCTGAAATATTTTTCCAATGCAGGAGAGGCCACAGAAATTATGTTTTGTCTGCTGTTGAGACAAAACATCAGATATTTTTAAACCTTTAATGCTTGCAAATATGCAGAAAAGGTGCTCTACACATCTAAGAGCATTTGACTTCTCATGAAAGATTTGCTCAGGTGCAGCGCAGTGTTTGTGTGATCAAGTGCACAGCACACATCCTGGTTTCAGCGTGGGGTGTTCATTCGCTGGCTGTCCCGTCTCTACATTTTTTGAGTCAATCAACCTTACTACCCTGAGTAAAACAGCGAGTCATCACATTCACAGGTGCACTTAACCATGCCGTGTCTCGGGACTGTTTTCTTTGAACTGCTGCCAGCATACAACCAGCTTCCTTCTAAATATAGTAGAACAGCCTGCTTTCAAGATAAAAAGCAACTTTGTGAAGGGAAATCTGTTTGCAAAACCACAATTTCTTTATTTTGTTTGAAAACTGTCACTTTAGATCTGTCCTGACATTGCATACTTTATACCACCATCTCTTGTATGAAAATACGACATGGCTTGAACCCTATGTTAGTACGATAGTTGGTCACATGCAGTTCCTCATGCAAATTAGCACTACAGAAGATGCTAGAGGACACATCCTCTCTTATATTCAGTTAATCAAAACAAGCTCTGCGCGCCTGACTTTGTCTGTGGTGTGACACCTATCACAGCTGCAAGTTTTTAGGCTCTAGAGGTGAAATGTTTGTGCGGTGGCGAATGAAAGGTGATATATCAGACTGTAAAAAGACTAAGAGGACTTCAATTACAATTTCCACACCATGTATTCAAAGGGTGGGATGGGATCCTGCAACAAGGCATTTTTAGGACCGTTTTGATCTGTCTAAATGACCTGTTTACAAAAGATAAGATGAAAGGCTATAAAAAGGTGTGGGTATCTGCAGACTAGACTGCAGCAGATATTACTGTCTGTTCAAATAACATTATCGATTGAAACAGACACTTAGACACATAAGCTCCGCACAGCAGGAGCAACAAAGGACCTACTATTTATTCAGTAGGAGTGAAACAGTTCCTGCTTGAAAAAAAAGGTAAAGATCTGGTCCCTTGTTTGGGCACGCATTTCGCTACTGCACTGTATTGCCTTTAATGAAGCCTCTCTAAAATTAAATGTGTATGAATTGTAATGTGTATTACAGAATTAGCGTGCATTTAGAGAGAACGGAAAAATTAATGCAAACTAATGTAACAAATGAAACAAAAAGGCAAATTTGAGTATTCTTGATGGAGCGGCGCAAAATGAAACGGTTCATGTTCATATTGTGATAACTGTGATAAGAGGTATAAGAGCCTGCAATAACAAAATGTAGTCATGTGGTCACAAATGTTTAGTTACTAATCTTAGTTACCAACCTAAACTAAAACCTAAAGGCGGCAAATAATTCAAAGATACTAATATTTTCTTACCAGTTGAAGAGTTAGCATTAAATACACTGTCTATATGTTTGAATGGAATAGTCTTTCACAATCCGTCACATTATTTTACAATGCAGTGTATTTTGATGTAGTATGTAGCTTAAAACTCTTACAAATCAGCTTTTGAGGTGCAGTGAATGTCAGTGTTGACCTGAAATGTCCTAATTCATGCCCTCCCTACACCAAGTACTTACCGATGCACATATATTTACATTTCATAATTAAGCCCCCAAACAATTGTGGTACAGAATGAAATATTTTGAAGCCAAAATATTTCATTTAGCCTAAGTGATTTAAGCAGAACCATGGGCTTGGTAGGGGGAATTCATCTAAAAGGCAAATTTTAAAATGTTAATTTGTCAGCGCAACACAACTGAAAACATTCAGCGCCCGCTGAGAAATATGTCACAAGCTAAAGTAATCTGCGCTGCAAAATGTGCTTCCAAACGTAAGGAAAAGGCACAGTTTAACCTTGCAATGTGCAGTGCTGATTGCTTAAAATAATTTGTTTCTACAGAATACATTCATCGATGCAGTGCTTACAATATTTTTTTATAATATTTGATACAGCAAAGATTTAATCATTAATCATTCAAAAGTAAATAACCGGCTCTGCAGTAATTATTACAGTGAAAGTCTACGTTTTGTTATAAATAATATCAGTTATTTGTATTTGGGGGGTGTTTTTTTTGATGAAGCACAAATGGTATTATTCTAAAGTTATTCCTACTCTTTTGTGATCCCTAGTAATCAAGTACAGCTGCAAATTTGCTTGGTTCATTATAAAAACTTATATTATACTATATTATCTCAATAATAATCACCCATGTGGACCATAAAAAGACACCACTGCACAATCATGACTCACTGTCAAAGTGTCACAACAGTTATTGATGACTCCTAAAAAAACGATATACATGATGCTCATGATTATAACCGAATTGTTTTCAGCGTCAAAAATATAAATAAAAACAAACCCATGTCAGACTAGGTTTTTCTGCTGTAAGTCAATGTAACTGGTAAATGGAAACACAGCTACTACAGAACTGTGCCAGAATGTCCTGCGAACAATGGTACCAATAAATAGAGTCTGCACTAAACATAGTGGCTTTGTTTCCGATGTGTCACCACAAACAAACAATAAATAGGAGACAGTCACTTGTTAAATCTGTTTGTTGTTTGAAAGAAATCTAGCTGTGTGTCAGTTTTACAGATTTAACAAATAAAGTGCATCTTACCACCAAGTCCCAGTTATTGAGTTCTAGAAGTGTGATCGCCTCAGCAATGTTGTCAATTCCGGTACATGCCTAAAAACAAACAAAACATATATATATTTCTGAAAGTGATCAATTAAATTCTATTTTGTTGCAGGTTACATGAATATGCATTATGTACTGATCACTTATTAAATATTTCCATGTATATATATGTAAAATATATTTATATTTCACATGCAAGTTCATGCAAAATCT